>VTPC01006242.1:0-22151 GCA_011009095.1 Ignelater luminosus | reverse complement strand
TCTCTATCCTCAACGTGTGACTGTTTGGTGCGGTTTATGGTCCGGCGGAGTCATTGGACCTTACTTTTTCGAAAATGAGGCTGGAGCAACAGTTACGGTGACTGGATTGCGCTATCGAGAGATGATTAACGATTTTTTATGGCCGGAATTGGATGGTATTGATCTGGACAACGTTTACTTTCAACAAGACGGCGCTACGTGCCAGACAAGCAACGAAACCATTGATCTTTTACGGAAAAAGTTTCCGGACCGTGTTATCTCTCGAAGAGGTGATCACAATTGGCCACCGAGATCTTGTGATTTAACACCTTGCGACTTCTTTCTTTGGGGCCACGTGAAAGAGAAGGTCTACGCCAACAGCCCAGCGTCGATTCAAGACCTCAAAGATGGAATTCGTGAGGCTATCGAGGACATAGGGCAGCCACTTTGCGATTTGGTTATGGAAAATTTCATGAAAAGGATATTGTCCTGTAAGCGTGGTCGTGGTGGTCATTTGCCTGATGTTATTTTCCACTATTAACGGCATACCTTCCTCTTTATAATGAAATAAACATCCGATCATTTATATTAAAAAATGGCACTTTTCTTTGAATATCAAAATAACACCTCTTATTGGAAAACCCTTTATTATAAAAAAGAAGCATTTAGAAAGCACCAATCATTTCTGTTTAATGTATACAACGTCATTTCTAGCTAAACCTCGTAGATGGGTAGATAGAAAATTAAAAATTGCGCCAGATAATGTCATTTAATGACTATGGTGATCCTGCCAAGTTTCATTTTAATCTATACTAATAAACAATGAAACATTTGAATGCTTTCATTTTTGGCTACACCCGGTACAGTTACAACCATTTATCAATTAACTCGAGTAGTAGGTACATAGTACATATAGTAACAATTATATTAGTCAGGCTAATTTAGTTCCTCTTTTATTCTTGGAAAATACCCACCACTCATTTCACCTTTGCTCTTCTATGGTAAGACGATTCCAAAGTATCAAAAGGTACAAGAACCAATTCGTGCGAATTTGATACAGCAAAATCATTTTTGTAAGAAAGTCATCTCGTAAAAAACATTTGGCGGAATTACGCAACCAATTAGAGAATTTCCTACACCTCTTCATAAATAATGTGTTCACAATGACACTATAAAATTAATTAGTGCGACGAGTACCTACTTTAACTAGCTGTAAGTACTGTAAACAACAAAGACAGCTAACTTAAAAGAAGGAAACTAATACGCGAAATTGAACAATATAGAACAGTTATATAATCTAAAAATAAACAATCCTGATGTCATAACACCAAATGTCTTGTTTATTATGCATTATTTTAAGACGAATCTGAAAACAGCATTCTCACGTGTATTCTTGCTGACCTCGAAGCCATAACGTGTAATTATTAAAGGTAATTCTTCCAAAACCTAATAATTATATGATGATATGCAAGTTGTGTGGTATATATTATTTTATAAATTTGCTTGGATTAACTATTGTGATTTCTTGAATGGTGAGTGCACGTTGAAACAAATATTTTCATTAAATGAGTATCAGCGAGTTCTGTAAACTATTACGAGTGTTATTATAGTGTTTTTTAAAGGTGAGTATTGTGTAACTTACAGTAATTTATTAGAGTAATAGTATATTTAGGTCTGAATACCCAAAATGTGCTTCTAATTTTTTTGTTTGATTTACACAGACTTTTTTTGTTTTAATTTGGTATACCTATTTATATTCTTACATAAATTATGTTGAATATTTTTTATATTTTGAACGGTAAATTGTTGGTATTTCAAGTATTACAATTCTTTTTCTTTTCCACGCAGATGTTAGGCTGGTAATTAATTCCTAATTTTATTATTATAACAAAAAGTTGTTTTGTAATGGAAATACGAACATAGCAAGATTTTTATAGAGATGTTTAACAAATTGTGTGACCTCCAAATTTCAAATATATGTGTTAATTAACTATAACTATACATTTTGAATGCAAATTTTTGATTTGTCATACTAATATATAAATCGACGTTGATTCTTTCACTCACTATATTTTAAAAAAAACATGTATTGCTGTTGTACTACCTACAAGTAGTCAAAGACCCAAGAAGAAGTAGGTGAATGGGACGAGAAGATCGTCACGGTAGTTAAATCACAGACAGAAGCCTACAGAGGGAAATTGTCATTAAAGTGTACAGACTACTAGTAAAATACTTAATTAAAATTCCTTTTTACATTTTAGATTAATTACATTAAGCAACAAATATTAAGAATATTTTATCTATAATTTAGTTTAGCTTAGATAAAATGTGCTTCAGGAGCCCTTAGTTGACATTCAATGTATGCATGCACAAACAAGGTTTGCTTCAAACTTTAGAAAAATCTTCATTTTCTGGCTAGCACTTTTCAAGCCAGCGACAATTAATTCCACTTAATTTAAACTACACAGATTATGATTTAAAGCATTGCAAATTCGAGATGGTTGCATTAAAAATCCACAAAGACTTGGCAATGGTCATGTTTTGTTTCATTAATATAGCAATTTGTGCAGGAAAAATACCAAGCTGCTCCTTAACAAACTCCAAACTTTTAAAAAGAATTGGAGGCTATGTATTGCTCCATATTTTATCATTGAAAACGTTTTTCACTTTTTAAATAACGTTAATTTAATTTTAATTTATTCACAATAATGAAACTAAATTCAAGGCTTATCGTGTAAGATGTAAGATGATGTTCAAGAATGCAACAGAGCAATTTTGTTAATTAAAAAAGTGGAAGTATTTTGTATTATTACCTTGAGAAATCAAAACTACTAAAGTTAGTGGGCTGATGACAAATTCACTTTTGGAATTGATTATTCAAGAAATGCCGAACTACATAAAATTTCGAATTAGAATAGATGAGATTAAAGACAGAATTAGATTATTACAAATATTGAAGTCTAACAATGTTGCAAAAGGAAGTGTGTAGGCAAATAATGCTTTAAGCAACCAATAAGAAGAGGTACTTCTATTTTCTGTGTATATTTGTTATCTCTATTCTTTCTTCGTTTGATATCTCCCATAACCTTAAGTTTGTTATTTTATCGGGCCAGAATATTTGATAGATTTTCCTGAGACATTTATTAGCGAATGTTTGTAACATTCGTATACTTTGTTTATTTAATGTCCATGTTTCTGCACCATACAGTAATACGCTTTTAACGTTAGTTTGGAATAAACGTAATTTTGTTTTAACTGTGATATTTTTTGATCTGCTCATCATAATAAACGACTTTTGGGCTTGCTCTATTCTTCTTCTTATGTCTCTTTAAGAGCCTTCCGTTTTATCCACTACACTTCTTAAGTAACAGAATTCTTCAACCTCTTCAACATTTTTATGCTTTATGCTTATACTTCTTCCATCTTTTTTTCCATCTTTTAGGATCTTTGTCTTTTTCTCATTTATTTAAAGACCAACCTGCTCCGCTATTTCTTTGAGCTTTATTGTTTTTATTTGCATCTGGTTTTTCTTTCTAGTTATTAGGCATACGTCGTCGCAAACTCAAGATCTTCAAGTTTGTTAAATGTACCCCAATTTATTTCAGATATATTACTTTTTGTATTCTCCATCCCCCAGTCTATGATGACTAGGAATACAGTTGGTGATAAGACGCACCCTTGTTTAACTCCTGTGATAATCATAATTTTTTCGGACAATTTCCCTGCATGTTCTACTTTTATTGAAAGGTTTCCATACATAATTTTTATCATTTTTATTATTTTTTTTGGTAGTCCATATGCTTCTAGAATTTCCACATGTTTTCTCTCGTTACTGAGTCAAATGCTTTCTCGAAATCTATAAGATTGATGCAGATGCTTTCACCCATTTCTTTGGTTTGTTCCAGTATTATCCTCAATGTGCATATTTGATCTACGCATGAGCGTCTTGCTCGGAAGCCTGCTTGGTTTTCCTTTAGTTTGTGGTCTATCGCAGTTTTCCCTCTGTTAAATATTATTTTACACAATACTTTACTAGCCATGCATAAAAGGGTTATTGGCCTCGAGTTTTCGCATCGTGTGAGGTCTCCTTTTTTAGAAATTTTTATAATTATGCCTTGCGACCAATCTTCGTGGTATCATTTCCGTATTCCAGATTTTCTTCATGAAGATGTGTAGAATTTCTATAGATCTTTTCTTGTCTGCTTTAATAAGTTCTATAGGGATATCATCGCTGTTAATTGCTTCCTGGATTTCCTTCATTGTAACTTCGTTTTGGTTTAAGTTTAGCGGCTCGCTTCTCTCTAGTTCATCTATATCTCTTGTGTCTTTCCTCATGTACATTTTAACATTCTGTCCATCTTTTTATGATGTCGTTTTCGCTTTTGAGTATTTTTCCATTTGGTTATTGTATTCTATTAATTGGCTTGGTTCTCTTCCCCATAATTGTTTTTGTTATTTCGTATAGGTATCTTGTATCTCTTCTTTGGGCTGCTTTCTCTGCTTCTTCTAACTGGTTTTCAAGATAGTTACTCTTGTCTTTTCTTGCCCTATTTTCTACTTCTCTGTTTTTATTCCAAAATTCTCTATGTATTTCATTTCTTCTTGTTTCGTCTTCTGCATTTAACCATTTCCTTTCTATTCTTCTCCTCTCTTTGATTGTATTCACTGTAGCGTTTTTTATCTATGGTTTTTGTTTTTCGACTTGTGTCCAATTGTTTACTTTGCGATTTTCTTTAATGCATCTTTGAAATGTTGCCAAATGTTCTCCACTGAAAGATTTCTAGGTAGGTTAATTTTTCTGTTTTTCATTTTCTTGTAATTTGGCAACATTAAATTTCGTGCGTACCGGTAGGATGTTGTTGCTTTTCAAGCTTATTTTTATTTTGGCTCTAAGAAGTTGATCGTCTCTTCCTACATCTGCACCCATCATTACTCTTCTATCTTGTAGGAAGTTCTTCCATGTTCTTTCAATCATGATATGGTTAGTTTGGTTTCTATAGATACCTCCAGGTGATGTCCAAGTTGCTTTGTGATTGACGTTGGTTTTAAATAAGGTACCCGCAATAACTAAATTATTTGTCAAGCATAAATCTACTAGTCTACGGCCATTTTCGTTAATTTTTTCCATTCCGTGTTCTCCATGATGTTTTGTCTTCATTGTATTTGCCCACTTTTGCATTTAGATCGCCCATTAATAATTGTATGTCCCTCGGTTGTTTCCGTTGTATAATCTCCCAGTTTGCTTGGAGTTCCTCATAAAAGGTACCTTAAGTTTGATCGTCTTTATCATTTGTAGGGCTATAGACGTTCATAATGGTTATGTTTCTGTAGTTCCCTTAAACCGTGCCCATATTATTCTGTGATAATGTGATTTGTTGGACTAGTTATCGACCGATAGCACCCTAGACTGCTGGTAGGGCTGTAACCTTAAGGCCAAATCAGACTAGACCTGGTTTTCTGTAGGCGTATTCTTCCCTTAGCCATCTAGCCCAGTTTTAAGGCGCCGGGCACCCTTCCTCCCATTGCCCAGGTTTGCGACAAGGACACCGCGGACTCATTTGTGATCACTGGGTCTTCCTCCGCATTTACAGGCTAGTGTCTGTAGCGACACCGGACCACAGAGGCCCTTACACTTGAACCCCACTATAAGAATTAATGTTAAGTTTTGTTCCTAGAACTCCGTTCTCTGTTTTGAGACCTCCGATAAGATTTAACATCGGAATTTTTGATATTCCAAAACTTAAGTATTTGTTTGTAATCAACAAAAAGGAATTAAGTGGATGACTGGTAGAATTCTAAGAATATAATTAATGTGCTGTATTTGTTAGAATTTTGAATGAATATATTCGTAAAGTTTATTTTAAGCAATTGGGATTGGATAAGTTAAATGACGTTTATCACTCTGATAAACAGAAATTAGACTTTTTCAAGTACCTTCCTATAAAAAGCAAATCATCTTTTTAAAATTTGTTGCAGATAACTCTGCATCTTTTGAATCTTCTTTAGGGATACCAATTTCAGATTTGCCTTCTGTAACAGAAAGTACAGATACTAACATACTATTGACTTCTATTTGACCATTTAGAATTATTAGGCCCACTCAAAGGTTTATACCTTGAAATAATGTTATTAGTATTATAAAAGCAATTATAGTAACTTAGATTTAAGAGAGAAAAAGTGTAAACAATATATCTATTAATTGTTAGGCATTTCAATCGTGAAACAATAAAGTAGAAAATAATATAGATAAAAAACATTACACAGAATTTAAATGAAAGTATAAATAAAAAAGAGATTCAAGACGCTTACAAAGGCTTGCTAAATATTTAGACAGAATTTTGAACGTTGGTACAATGCCTTAAGTAACCTGATTGTTTCCGTTGATAAAGTTTACAAACTGGTACTGTCAGATTCTAACCTCCGTGCCTTGCTGATAAATCTATCTCTGGCTCTAATTCGCTGATTAATTTGGAAAAATCAGTTGCTGTTTAATTTAATTTACTTTGGAATAATAAATATGCAAATTAATAACATTGTTTTTCCAGATAAACTGAAATAAAGAAAAAGAAGAAAATGGGTTTACTCAACGAACCAAGTTTCTTGGATATATTGGGCATATTAGCTGTGATTGCAGTTCCAATCATCTCTTATTTCAAATGGAGGTACACCTATTGGGACAAAAGAAATTTACCATATTTAGAACCGTGCTTGATAGTTGGTACAATGGAAAATCCATTTAGAAGAACAAAATCCGTTGGATTCTGGATTAAAGGCAATTATGACGACCTTAAGGCGCAAGGACATAAACATGGAGGACTTTACAATTTTGCCTTACCAGTATACCTACCAGTAGATCCAGAATACGTTAAAAATGTCATGCAGAAAGATTTCCAATATTTTACCGATCGAGGAGTTTTCTATAATGAAAAAGATGATCCTTTAAGTGCACATCTGTTTGCAATTGGAGGACAGAAGTGGAGAAATCTACGTACGAAATTAACACCTACATTTACTTCAGGAAAAATGAAAATGATGTTTGATTTTCTTATTCAGTGTAGTATTCCTATGAAAGAGTTGGTCAGCGAACATGCAAAGAACAATCAAGAAATTGATATCAAAGAGATCGTAGCCTGCTTCACAACAGACATAATTGGTTCATGCGCATTTGGTTTGGACTGTAACAGTTTTAAAAGTGGGGAAGGAGAATTTAGAAAGTACGGGAAGCAGATCTTCCAAAGAAGCAAACTGATGCAAGTAGCATCGCTTTTATTTATATCTAGACCAAACCTTGGAAGATTTCTGAAAATGAGGCAGCTTCCAAAAGAAACCACAGACTTTTTCCTAAAGGTTATTAAAGATACTGTCAGCTATAGAGAAACCAATAAAGTTGTTCGTAAGGATATGTTGCAAATATTAATCGACCTCAAGAACAATAAAAGTGACACAGAAGTTGATAAGCATGATGGAACAGCACTAACAATAGAGGAGGTTGCAGCTCAAGCTATGGTATTTTTTATAGCAGGGTTTGAAACATCCTCCACTACCATGACTTATTGTCTTTTCGAATTAGCTTCTAATAAAGACATACAACAAAAGGTCCGAGATGAGATTAATTCTGTTTTAGCTAAGCACAATAATAAAATTACATATGAAGCAATATCAGATATGCATTATATGACCCAAGTGATAGAAGGTAGGTTATCTCAATAGTAACTGTTATCTGTTTTGACGTTTTTTCTGCAGAAACTCTAAGAAAGTATCCTCCAGTACCGCACGTCACAAGAAAATGCGTAAAGAATTATCAAGTTCCAAATACCGACGTTGTTATAGAAGAGGGAACGTCCGTTTTCATCTCGGTTTTAGGCTTACATCGTGATCCAGAATTTTATCCTGATCCAGAAAAGTTCGATCCTGATAGATTTTCTAACGAAAATAAGAAAAACATACATCCTTTTACTTATATGCCATTTGGAGAAGGACCTCGTATTTGCATAGGTAACTGCCTTTTCTGTAACACAAATAGCTGAAATGTTAAATGATGTTTATTCTAGGACTTCGCTTTGGCATGATGCAAACAAAAGTCGGTTTAACTGTTTTGTTGAAGAACTTTGTATTTTCTGTGAATCGCAATACCAAGGTACCGTTGGAAATTGATCCTTACAAGGTCGTTTATACTACCAAGGGAACTATTTGGCTCGACGCCAAAAAAGTGGCATGAAAAGCATTTTTTTTAATAAGTAAGCAGTAATTACTACATACTTAATAGTTAGGTACTAGATGTGTTAATGTTATTTGATATTATGTAACAATACTGGATCACACAAAAAGTTTCTAACTTATATGTTATTTATATATTTAGTCACAGCTATATGAAATACCAGATATCATCTTAGTTATCACCTTATACATAATTTTCTATTCAGTTACTGTAAGTAGCATAAAGGTCACTGCTTTGTATTTCAGCTATGTATGTACTATTTGTTTTGTGTCCATTAAAGAGATATTTTTGAAAACTATGTACCAATTTGAATTAATTCTATTCAAGGAATCCACATCAACCATAGAAAAACATGTCTCTATTCAGTGAATTGTACATAGGAAGAAACTGTTAAAGTTTGCATTAGATTTTTCTAATTTAATAAGTACATACCGTATATTACCAATTTCTAATAAAAATAAGTACATATTTTGTGGTAGTATCAAGTTAATACACCTGTAGGTAAGTGCAATTACAATAACTATTAGCAGATAAGAAAATACTTCATCTTAATAGTACTTAACGATAATTGCTGAAAGTTCATTTAACGATTAATTTCATTAGTTTGGCCAGATATTTTGCATTCTGGCCCATTGTGTGACGGGAGGAATTCTGCTGAGGGCATCTGATATTATGTTAGAAGAACCCTTCTTATGAATCAAATCAAAGTTATGTTGACGCAATTTTACCGACCAACGGGCTAGTCTACCGGAGGGATCTTTAAGCTTATTTAACCATAAAAGACTATAATGATCTGCTATAACCTTAAACCGAGTTCCTTCGACAAGGGATGGAATTTCTCGATCAAAAAAATTAAACTTAACAATTCTTATTTTGTAACAGTGTAATTCCTTTCAGTCCGGGCTAACGATCGGTAATCATACGCAATTGCCCGCGTTTGAGCCTTCAAGTAAAATGAATATCCTAACGGTACCCTTTTTAGAATTATTGATTGTAAAAGGGTACCTAAAAGACACTATAGTTTTGGTGGTCGAGGTGATCACACCAAAGGCAAAAATAAAGAAAGTAAAGTTACTATACTCAAGTGAGTTGTTTTAATTTTTATAAAGAAGAAATCCAGCACATTATCCAACAACCCGTTCCTGACTATCGATTTCTTATGTTAAAACACCATCTAACCCCACATCGCTTGGTTGGTTTCGAAAAGTCTGGTGAACAAAATACTTGAGACTTAACTAAAGTTTTTTTAATTTTAACGAACTCTTCTTCAGTGTCAGAAGCTCAAACAATGAGCTGCTTCTTCTTCTTTTTACCAACAAGAAGATTATTCTGGGGGGAAACCAAGGATATAAAATTATCTATAAATCTCCGATATTATGAACACGAACCGAGGAATTTTTTAACTTCAGTGGTAGTACTAGGACGGGAATAATTAACTATGGCAACTACTTTATCAGAATTGGAAGAAGCCTTTTACTTAAACACTAAATGCTTTTTTTTCCTTAGAGGTTTCATCGAGGGGAACTTGCTAAAACGCCTTTCTTAGATCTATGCTAGATATGTATTTAGCATTGTGAAGAAGTGTTAAAATACGATCTATTTGGGGCAAAAGATAACGATCATGTTTCGTGACTTCGTTCAACTTCCGGCCATCAAAACAGACATATGTTTGCCGCTGCTTTTCTTAACTAATAATACTGGACTATTCCACGGACTTTGTGATGATTCTAGGACATCCAGAGCAAGCACCTCGTCTAATTCTTTATTTAGTATATTAAATACTGACGTTGGTTAACAAGCTATGCTTCTCCAGTATCAATAGACAGTAATATTTTGTGAGTCCTACCTAGGCGAGTTTCGAAACTAATTTCTAAAGGATTCAATTATCTTCCCCGTGATTTTATTTTGCGTGACATATTAAGCTCTAAAATAGATGAGGTATTTAAAGAAACTTGATTATTGGTATTTGGAACTATATCAATATTTGTTTTTACTAAGTTGCTTTGAATGTGCCACTTGGGTCTTTTAAGATCTATCTTGAGCAAAAATTGTTTATAAAAATCACTGCCAAAAGTAAAAAGATGGGGTACTTGAGGAACAACTATCATGGAGACTATCTGAACGGTACCACAAATCACAATGGGCAAGTCTACTATACCATTTATTTTTGTTGAGTACCATCAGCGGTGATAATATTTTCTTTCTTTTTTCCTTTTGTCTCTTTTACCTACCTCTCTGTTGTTTTTCGTTGTCATGGTGTGTAAAATCTACCAGGTAGTACATACAGTATCTATAAAAAATGTTACACCAGCTTAACAGAAATATTCTTTTTACATCACTGTAGTTACATCAACTCGGAAAGAAATTTCCAAAACGCTTTTCATGCACTTTGATTCCTTGCTGAATAAATGTAATTGTGGTAGCAAATTTAAATTAGTAGAACATTTACAACATTTATTATTCTTATGTTAGTACACATTATTTAATAATTACTTAAAATAAAAAACTTAATTGATATTAAAAGCATTTTTAATTTCTAAAGTGCTTCATTTTTAATCTTACTTTACACAATTCCATTATTATTTTACTATTCAAAGAAATTAAAAAGTATTTGTTCCAGCAATTTTCTATTTTACATCTACGCACAGTAAATTTCTCTAAATAAGTATACATTCAATTTTATATCAATAATTATAGATAAGATAACCATTAAACAACATTCCTAGATATATAAAATAGTATAACCATTATTATTTTTATGAGTTACCGAGTACATCTTGTAAAAAGCGAGTGACAGTTTGAACTCAGTATCGTAAATAATGGGGTTCGTAGTCGACCTATTGCTTCTGTTAGTAACATTTATAATAAGTATCATACTATATTTTAAATGGAAATACCTACACTGGGAAAGAAAGGGAATACCATACATAAAACCAACGATCCCGTTTGGTACCATGGAAGATTTCTTAAAGGGAAGAACTTCTGTCGGATTTCAAATTAAGGAGCAGTATAAAGAATTGAAATCTCAAGGACACAAACACGGTGGACTTTTTAATTTTATGACGCCATTCTACATGCCAATAGATTTAGAATTAGTCAGAGATATTCTGGCAAAAAGTTCTAAAACCTTTATAGATCGTGGTGTATATTATAACGAAAGAGACGATCCTTTAAGCGCACATCTATTCAATGTGGACGGAGAAAAATGGAAACGTCTTAGAAAGTATCTAAGTCCTACATTTACTTCTGGTAAACTAAAAACGATGTTTGGTACCTTATTGCAATGCACTGACCCGTTAATAGAAACCTTGAGTGAATTGGCTGATAATAATACACCAATGGATTTGAAAGAGGTGCTAGCACGTTTCAGCACGGATGTTATTGGATCGTGTGCTTTTGGCTTGGAATGCAACAGTTTCAAAAGTCCTGATGCTGAATTCAGAAAATATGGAAGAAAACTCTTTGAAAAAAATTTGTGGGAGATGCTACAATTACTTTTTGTAGTTTCCAATCCTGACTTAGGACGGTTCCTTAAAATCGTTACTACTCCTAAAGATACGGCAGAATTCTTTATGAAAGTCATTAAAGAAACAATTAATTACAGAGAAAGTACAAATTATTACAGAAAGGATATGTTCCAGTTGTTAATTGAATTGAAAAATAAGCAGCTTGAGGAGAATAAAACGCCTCTAACTCTAGATGAAATTGCAGCACAGGCATTTGTGTTTTTTGTTGGAGGTTTTGAAACGACTTCGTCCGCTACAACATTTCTGTTATTTCAGTTAGCTTCACATCAAGATATTCAGCAAAAAGTCAGAGATGAAATTAATGTTGTTCTGAAAAAGCATAATGGTAAAATCACGTACGATTCTTTAGCAGACCTAAAGTATACTGTTCAAGTTCTTGATGGTAAGAACTTTCAGTGAATGATGTGTTAAAATGAAGGTTGACATTGTTTACTTGCAGAGTCTTTAAGATTATTTCCGCCTGTTACTCAATTATTGAGGAAATGTACTGAAGATTACAAAATTCCGGGTACAGATATCGTGCTTCAAAAGGGATCACAAGTATTCATTCCACTTTTAGGAATACAAACTGATCCTGAATACTTTCCCGAACCAGAAAAATTTGACCCTGAAAGATTTTCTGTAGAAAATAAGAATATACGTCATTTCACTCATATACCTTTTGGTGAAGGTCCAAGAATGTGCATAGGTAAGATGATAAATACAATAAAATAATACGCAACAACTTTGTTACGTATTCGTCCGTTTTTTTTTCAGGTAACCGTTTTGCTCTAATGCAAATCAAAGCTCTTCTAATGGTTGTTTTGAGAAATTTTAAATTTTCCGTAAATAAAAATACTCAAATTCCGATAAAAGCAGATCCATTAAGTATTGTTTATTGTCCTCAAAGTACATTATGGCTCGACGTTAAAAAAATAGTTAGTTAGTTTATTACGTAATATTTTCTAGTCTGTATATTAGTAAAAATAAAGATATTTAATAATTTGTTAACTCTTTATTCAACAAAATGTTTTTGTGCGTTCGAATTGTAATAAGCAGTGAAAATTACATCAAACAAACCTATTATCACGTTAAAGGACGATTGCATCAGTGATTTGATTGCTATCAAAATTGAATGATAATAAATTAAGAATAGTGTTTTGATTCAGAATCAATTTTGATACGATTAAATCGTTGGTTCAGTAGACCGTAATAAGTTCTTGCCTTTATAAAGAAAATTTTTCTGTTATCTACAATGATGTCTAAAAATAAACGATTTGTGGAAGACTCTAATCTTTTAAGTATTATTCGTGTTATACATTCGCGTTTCTCCATCGATAAATTTTTACCTTACATTAGGTAGTACTGATTAATCTGCTTAATTGAACAAAATGAAATTACTTCAAACTTGTGCTATCTAGGTACATGCAAGTTTATTCAATTTCTACCTACGTCTACTCATTTACACAATATATTGAATTACTACTTTAAAAACGGTAATACCAAAAACAAGACTTGGGCTAGGAAAATAGCAGTATTGAATCTTTCTAAACAATAACAAGATCAGTTTAAACTGAATTATTTAAATAACCTTAGAAAGGGTCCACATTTACACTTTCATGTTCAAGTTATTACTTGTGTTGTACGCCACCTGTTTAAAGGTAACTAAAAGAATCTCCAGTTGTACACATAGAAATATTGTTTTCGGTAAGTGAAAACTTCTAAGAAATTATAAAATAGTTGATATAGTTGTACTCGAATTTTTCTTTTGGTGGGTAGGTAAAAAAGTTTACAAGTTAAATTACGTCATATAACGTTACTTTACAGAAGGAATGTTATCTGCGGTTGAGGCCTTCCCATATTTTATTCGCTTTAGTGCTGCTTGTATTTCGTTTAATGTCGAAAGCTCCAGCATGATGCTGGGGTCTGGGATCCCCGGGATAGTTTCGAATCCTCCATTAGCATCTTTGCAGAAGAGTCCAGCAAAGTCTTCTCTCCATCTGCACAACTGATCCTACTTAGCGAGGCGTTAGTGTCCCTTACTAACTGTTTTGTTATCTGATACAACGCCTTCATATCTTCTCTAGTAGTGGCTGTTTCTCCCTTCTTTACAAGTTTGTCCACCCAGTTTCTTTTCTCTTTTCTTGTATTCCGTTTTATTTCTTTGTCTTTTGCTGAGTATGCTGCTTTGGCCTCCTCAGCTAGCTATCTCGTGCTGCTGCTATTGATTCTCTCTTTTTTCTGTTTCCTTTGGCCAATAAATTCCCTAATAATGCTTTCATCGGTCTCCTGACAGACGGCCTTAGTTTCTTTTCATTTGTCCTCTAAAGAGTCCAGGATGGCTCCTACAAGTTCGAAGCAATTTTTTAGTTCAATTTAAAATTCTTTCTGCTTCTGAGATCTTGAGCTTGTCAATGTCATACTGCTTGCGTTTCTGCTCAAATTTATCGATTGGAGCTGCAATATTCATTTTGATTTTTGCTATAACGAGATGGCAATAACTGCTGGGCATCTGCACCCATTTTATTCCTTACGTCGTCGTTTAGTGATCCACGGAAGCTTTTGGAAACTGCAAAGTGATCAATTTGATTCTGGGTAACCTTATGACAGTCCTTGTGGGGGAATAATGTCACAATCACTATATCATATACTTCGCACAGAAATCAATAAAGAGCTCATTATTTTCATTGATCCTACTTTAAAGGTATGTTAATTATTGTTCTTTACTAATTGTTTTTGTTAAAGATAATTTACCGCAAAATGAGTTACCGGTAATTATCACACCAATGATACCCATAGAAAATGTGCAAAACGATACACTGAATATAGCAACAACTTTAAGAAGTTTCCTACAAACTCTAGAAAGATTGTCACCCTCCGCATGGAACAAACCAAACAAAAAAACGGAAAGAATCAAAAATAGAAGAAATCTATGTCACAGTTACAAAAATCGCAAAAGCAATGAAGTAAATAAGTCTCGCCAACATTTGAATAACAAAACCTTTTGGGATTAGGTGACTACTACAAGAATTTTTAAACAGTTATATTCTTGTATAATTCTACTTAAAAAACGTGCGAATCCCAAAAACACAAAAAGGCATGTTTCAACAAAAAATCATTCTGTCAAAATTAACGGGAAAAATGTCAAACTAAGCAAAAAAGAATTCTTGACTATTTACGGCCTTCAAAACAGCACAAAGCGATTAAAATTACTTTATCAAAAAATGTCAAATCAGGGGGCCAAACTCTACATAGATTACTACATCGACTGATGTAAAGAGCAAGGTTTTCTTCCTGTTTTAGTAGACAAATTCAGATGTATGTTCTGCACGGAATACAATACAGTTTAAAGTACCTAAATGTGACACCTGTAAAACTTGCGATATGTTAAAAATACTAATTGAAAGCCCAAGAGCAAAACCAGATAAAATTAAAAGACACAGCATTAGACTGGAATTGCATCAAAAAAAGGCAACAAAAATGCAGGATAGTTTAAAGGGTAAAGTTGAAAGTATCAAAATAAATAAAGAGACAAGTGTAATTACATTTGATTTGCAGCAGGCTCTACATGCCCCCAATTTAACAGTTTTTATTTAAGAAAACCGTGGGTTTACAACCTAGGTAATCACGATTGTCTTACAAGTCAAGGATACATGTACATGCGGCCAGAAAATATTACCAAAAAAGGTTGCGACGACATTGCTAGTGTGTTGTATAAACATTTCGAAAAAAACGAGATAAAAAATTAATTGTTTGCATTGATAACTGCAGTGGAAAAGACAAAAATTGGTCGATTATGTGTTTGTGGCAACTGTTGGTGACTGCTAGATGGTTTAAATCAATAGACCATCGATTTTTAATTGTGGGTCACACTCACTTTTCCAGTGATGGAGATTTCGCCATTATTGAGAAATACAAGAAATGAATGAAACAAGTTTATGAGCCCAATAACTGGTATCAAGCTGTACAAAAATCAAAACGAACAAACCTCTTTATAGTAAACACCATAAAACAAGACGATATTTTGTCATTCAAGAAACTGCAAATTTAGATCGCAAAAAAGGGTACTACAGATGATAAAGAAAAATTGAGTTTTGGCAAGGTTACTCATCTTAAATTTTATCAAGAGGACTCGAATAAGTTATACGTAAAGCATGCAATAAATGACTACCTTAGGACGGCCACACTCAGAACAAAGGGTATAAGAAACAGCATTACCTTGTAGGGATCTGAAAGGAAAATATGAAAGACTGATTCCGTTAAACCAAAAAAGTCGTCAACATTTCCCAACTTATTTTATTATGTTTAAAAAAGCATTGTTTAATTTCATTTCCTTAATTAGTTATGCGTTTTCCCTTTAACGGCATTTTAGTATAGGTATTGGGAGGGTATATTGCCATCTTAAGGAATAAAAAAATTCAGGTATTATTGGAATACACCAATGAACAATAATCCATCGGAAAAAGATTTTTCCCACTATTTGTTTATTAGTTATGCTTTTGTTAACTAAAGAAATTGAAATTTACATAAAACCAGTATATTTTTTAAACTAAAAACTGGAGATTTTTTTTACTTCTTGAATTTATTTTCCAAAAGCTACAGAACAGATCCCCGTTAAAAAAATTAAAAAATTGTCAATCTCCACTTTTTTATAAAGAATCAAAAAAAGGTATAATTTCTTTAGTTAACAAAAGCATAACTATTAAACAAATTGTGGGAAAAATTTTTTTTCGATGGATTGTTGTTCATTCATGTATCCCAACGATACCTGAATTTTTTTATTCCTTAATATTTATATTTAATAGGTAAAAAAAAATTTTTTTTGTTAAAGAGAGCAAACTAAGCGGCGCGTGCGGCGGTCAGATCACGCGTTTTTAGCCCTATTTTCACCTCTAAATTAAAATTATAAATATTGATGGTACCATTCCAGGAGTTAAAACTTTTTGATAGGAAATTGCCTGCTCTTTAAGGATCCTTTTTTTGATTTCGGATATTTGCAATATTCTCCGAGATATTTGCAAAAAACGAAACCCCTTTTTTGTTTTTTACAAATTTGTTTATAACTTTTACAATTTTTTTGTGTGGGACTTCGAAATGTTCGAAAAGTTTCTAAATACCATTCCGAACCGAATGACACCTCGATCATAATTTTTGGTGAACTCAGGCAAAAAATAGCCAAAATGGAACTTGTGAACCACACTAGTGTTATCCGATTTTGTCTGGTTGTTCAAGTTGTTCCAAAAATGCTGATTGGTGATTATGATGAATCCGCCTCGCGTGCCTTGACTTTGACCTCAGTCGTTATAAAATTTAGAACGATTTGTTTTATAATTTTTATTACAATATGTATTTTTAAAATTTTGATTATGTCTTACCCTATTGTTTCCTTTGAACAAATTATTGTTTCTTACGTTAGAATTTAGTCTCTTCGTCTTTTGCAATACTAATTGCTTCTTTTAACGTGGTATAATTTCTTGCTTTACTGTAATACATAATTCACGATTTCTACTTAACACCATTGCAAAAAGAATTGATTGCGAGTGTAAGCTCACTTTCTAAAAACTAGAAATTCGTAGAACATTGACTTACTAGGAAATGTGACTGGCGTGCAATAATAAACATTTAAGCTAAAAGGGTCCCACTTATACCTTTTCATTCCTTGAAGATATTTTCGAATGCACTCTAAAATTTTTATAGAAAAAAGGTTTTGCCATTTAGCAATTAATTCCTTTCAAACGTACTTCTTTGAAATATCTTAAAGGTTTTACTTTTTAAATTTTCCTAGAAGAATTTTGATTTTGTCTAAATTCTTCTTAAGCGGACCTACAGCAAACATTTTCTTGAACAAAATTTCTTTTGATAGTTTTTAGAACATGGTTATTATATTATTTTTTTCCAAGACTCAAAAACCCTGCTCTTCGTTAAACACAGGTCAAGATGTATAAAAGGTTTGTTAGGGATAATTCATTCATTCTCTACCATTCATAGTTCGCACAACCTGTTGATAAACTTTAATAAATAACATTTATTTTTATTATTTAACTATTAAATGATCTCGCATATTATTATAAAACGCTAGCACGTCAGTATATCCATACAAATTTCAGGTCACATAATAATATTTTAATTTGCTGCCAAGATTGTTCAGTAGATTTATCTAATTATTGAGCTTGATGTCTTCAATTAAAGCTTCTACTAAATCAGACCTTTTATCTATAGCATTTTTCTCATAAACGTGTTTTTAATACGTAATTTATTAAAAGTTTCCTCTCTTCCCGGTTTAGTAACTCGGAATAAAATGCAATTGAACCTAATTTAATTGTTTAGTTGCATTTTCATCTTCGTTCGTACATGGTAACAGATTTGAAGCTATTTTTAATTCACATGATTGCATTTTTGAATCGTAACTTAATCTGTCTTCTAAAATACAATAAATTTCTTTAATTAACCTTTCTATTTCTATTTTTAAATTATTTAATTAAACTTTAAATTGTTCTAGTTGTTCTACTCTTTTTTCTGTAACTCTAGATTTGCTGCCCTTTCTTGATGATCCTCAATATTTCCTTTAAATGACTTAATTTCTACATGCAATGCCTTAAAACTATTGATACCTTCCATTAAATTTAAAATTTCGTTACATTAATCTAGATTTTAACTAGAAGTGTACTGTAAACAATTTAATCCTAAACGAGTCTATATTCAAAAACTGATGTTATCATGATGAAGTGGTTTTCTAAAAAAAAGAGCTTGCTTGAAAACTTAAGAAAACACAATGAAGATCCACAATTCGATATACAACTCAAAGTATTAATCATCTGTTCGTGGAACTGTGAAGCTGTCGCTGCAAAAACTTAAGTGTCATGTTTTTGCTTCTTATCAAGATGTTTTTCTAGAAGTGTAAATAACATGTAATAATGTACAACGTCTATTCACTCATTGTTGTGATAATAAATCAAATAATTATTATCTGTGTATTTAGAAACAAGCATGCATTGATCAAGTCAAACACTAGTAAATTCTATGCCTCATTGTTCAATTTTGAAAAAAAACCAATTAAAACTAATCTGCATAAAAAACAGAATTTTTGATATAAATATCATAAATATTGTATTATTATTTATTAATAAAATTATATTGTGAAATTAAAGAATCTCTCAATCAAATGTGGCCTAAAATGGTCGAGAATTCGTGTGACGAAATATACCAGTATTTGTCGAAAGCAGATGATTAAGGGTATAGGGATTTACACTGAGCGTGTCTCGTTCCGGTTTTATTATCTGATAACTTGGCTATTGCATCATTTTCAGATTAATCTCAAAATTAAATAATTATTAAAATTCAGTTTTTTAAAATTCGTTTCTTTCACTACAGTACACTTTCAGTACATTATTTTCTCAATCTAACTAGTACGAATTTTTATTTATTCAATTTTTATGCAACTTCTCTATTGCGCTCGACAAACCCAGTTTATGCTGATACTAGGTTGCAAAGATCATCTGTGGCAGTAGTGTTCTCTTCTCACGCAATTCTTCAATGGTATCAATTTCTGAGATGTACACCCTTTGCTTTAAGTACCCCAAAGGAAGAAGTCGAGAGGATTTAATAGCCTTGGGAGATCATTTCATAGAAAGTTAATGCTCACCATTAAAACGTCCAGGGAACTCAAATAACCCAATTATAGCGCCGTCTACAATTCCAATTTACAGTTTTATTGCAAATCATTATTGCAAATGGGTCCTACGAATTGTCCGTGGATTTTTAACGGCCCAGACACGTGTATTACGAAAATTCAAAGTTCCATTTCTGGCAGGTAACACTTGCGAGAAAAGATCGGCGTTTTCTACTGTTGACCAAACAGCCACTCACAAAAGAAGGAAACGGTCTGCTGCGAAAATAGTTTTCACTCTTTGTACATGTGTAAAGACTGCTCTTGTAAGGTACGCCAAACAACTCAATGGGACACCAGCAATATCGCAGTGCTGCGTATTGGATCTTGTTCAATGAGATTTGAAATTTATTTTTCTGCATTTAGACGCGTTACCGGCGCTGCCGACCACTGTTACGACTATATCGAAGATTCTATAGCACCAGCACGTTGAACATCAACAAATCCTCGTGGACATGGAGGAATTTGTCCAGGAAGCGTACAGACGTGTTACAACCGCAGCATTCTATTCAACTTTTCCGCATACCAACATCATGTCTACAAAGTGTTGCTAATTCAAAAGCTGCTAATTTCCCATTATTACAGATTAGGATTGCCACCACTTGCAACAACATTAAAATTTTATCTTTAAGAATTAAAAACGGCCTTATCTCAGAAAAGAAAACGTTCAAGATTCTGCGTACGTTTAGATGCATAATCTTTCTTTATTGGGTTTGATCAATCATACATAGTGTATTACTTAATCTATAGTAAGGTGCTGCCTTCCCAATCTGCATCTCCAAACTTCTTTATCCTGGGCCATGTCTCCGTTTAGGTCTCTTCTTTGCATAGCTTGTCTAACCCACTCGTTCCGTGATCGTCTTGGCCTTCCACTTTTTGTTTTTCTAGGGAGTATCCACTGGAACATCCTCTTGAGCCATCTGTTTTCTTGCATTTTCAAAAGATGTCCAAACCATCTCAGATTTCTGTTTTCGATTCGAACATTGTTTCGTTTGCTTTCATCTGATTCCGCATGTCTTCTTTTCTTATTTGCAGTTTTGATATTCTCGAGTAATCCATTTCAATAGCATTCAATCGGCGTTTCATGTCTGCGTTTATTGTCATATTTCAAATCCGTACAGGACAGCTGACTCCACAATTGTCTTACCTATACGTTTCTTCGTTTGGTTTGTCATGATTTTATCCCACCATATAGGGTTAAGGCATCGTATAATTTTTCCGCCTTCTGCATGCGGTGTTTAATCTTCTTTTCTCCAAGGCGATTCCTGTCGATCAAAGCACCAAGTTATTTAAATTCGTTGACCTGCGTGACAGTCATGTTGGCTTCGATTAACATTTAAAAACTTGTGTCACTATTAATGACTAGGTATTCTGTTTTCTTTGAGCTAGCTTGTAAACCCCATTTCTTGCATTCATCTTACGGCCTTCCGATCATAAATTCTAAGTCAAAGAAGTCTTCAGCCATGAAAACCTGATGATCTGCAAAGTTTAACGTGCATAGTCGGGCTCCTCGTATTGGTATTCCCATACCTTCACAGTTTCTCTTCCATTTGCTCAATGCAACTTCGACATACAGGTTGAACAGTAATGGGGACCGACTACACACCTGTCTCAATCCCCTGGTGGCATGGATAGGTTTAGAGAGAGCTTTTCCCATTTTGATGATGGATGTATTTTTCCCATACAGTTCTTAGATTGTTGCCAGTGTCCGTTTATCAATATGCAGTGTGTTAAGTGCCTCCCAAAGTTTTTGGCGCCATATAAAAACTCGTACGCCTTTTCTAAATCAATAAAGGCTAAATGAACTTTCTCTCCAATTGAATCGGTCATTTCAAAAACTACATAAGTCACTATTTTTTTGAAATGCAGTTTTTGCCTTATATAACATCTTTAGGGGTAGACTCATGCTCACTGCAAAAACTACATTCGTCACATTATACTTAGTTGGAAATCTCACCAAAGTTTTTTAGGAGTCCTTGCAAAAACAACATTAGTCAGTGACTTATGTAGTTTTTGCGGTTACTCCTGCGCAAGTTAGCTATGTTATTGGTCATATGTCACATCAGCTGTAAATGCGCTGGGCAAACAAACATGTCGTTTCAGTGCAAATCGTTCTAGTTAACATTCACCTGTACGTTACGATAACTGTTTTTTAAAATGCCATCAAGTAGTGAATCAGAAAGTAATCAAGAGCCCAAGAAAAAGAAAATACAAATTACAAGAGGAATATTATCAGAAACGCGAAGGTTAAAGGTACCGAGCACGTAAACTGGCGAGGAAAGAAGATAGCTGCAAAAAAAACGGGTGAAGATTGCAGGTAGGTTATTTATTAGATACCTTAAAGTTATTTATTATAATAATTATATAATATATATATTTATACCAAAATCTGCTATAATCTGCCATATATGCAAAGTAAAAGTAGTTATTTGAATAATGTATAATGAAATAAGCTCACAAACAACTGCATACACCTCATATACCTAAAAATATGCTAGTATGCATTTTCCCAGCTTTACTTATTATTATTATTTGGTATTTATTCTGGAAGTACGTGTTTATTTGTTAGTTTTTATTTGTTATTAACTAACATCTAACATCTACCAGGTGTATACCTATGAAATGAGACTTTTTTTTTCAATTTTAAACGTTTATTAACAAAAAATGGTTACAAATTTAATCTTTAAAATAATAGCCATCGCTAGCGACACATTTTACCCATCTCTCAGGCAATCTGTGAATGCCGCGCTAAAAACATTGGCCGTCTTTGGCCGCAAACCAA
>VTPC01006237.1:0-55756 GCA_011009095.1 Ignelater luminosus | reverse complement strand
TTTTTCTTCCTTTAATGTTTAATAATAATTGACGGTCCATTTTCGTCAGTTTCAGCACTTCCTCGTTCGTTTTTCTTGCTATCCATGGTATTTTAAGTATCCTACGGTAGAACCACATTTCAAATGCGTCCAACTTGCTCATTGTTTTTACTTTTTGAATCCAGCTTTCTACACCGTAAAGAAGACATACATTTAACAAATCTGTGTTCGTAAATACCTTCTTGAATCTTACGAATGCATTTCGTGCTTATTCTATTCTGCTCTTTATTTCCATATCAGATGTCCAGTCTTCACCCAGCCATGTTCCAGGTAATTAAATTTGTGTACTCTATCGATTCGCTGATTTTCATATATATTGATGTTAAGACCCATCTTTCTACTTTTCTCACCGACTACATTAAGAAGGTACTGAACGTCTTTTATATTGTCAGCAATCAATACTGTGTCATCTGCATAACGTATATTGTTGGTGCAAACACCATTTACTTTAATGCCTAGTTTACATTCGTCCAGTGCCTCTTGAAAGATGTTTTCTGAATACAAATTGAATAGTAGTGGAGAGAGGACGCATTCTTGTCGTATACCCCTATGGATTTTTGTGCTGTTGTGACTTCACTGCCCACTTAGAAGATTAAAATATTATAAAATCCGAGATCTTAAATTAGGTGCATCTTTTTCTAACGCTAATAAGGAATATCACTTTGTTCTGCCAGTAATGGCAGCAAAAATTCTAGGAGTTTTCTTTAAATGAGAATTTCGGAATGGAAACTTGCTACGTGAACGGTTCTTGCCTCTGTTTGTGGTCTTTCTTCAGACCCAGAAGTTTATTAGCTCGTGCACGCTTTTTAGCTTTTTTTTTCCTTTTCATATCTTTTTACTGTTTCTGTAGCTTCCGCAGGCATAGTTATCATCGGTAATTCTTTATCCAGAGGAATGCAGTCTGGAAAATTGTCCTTTCGTGCACCTACTTTAACTTCTAAGTTCTGGCGATTGTTCATCAACAATTCCACATGACAAAGTTTCTCATGGTAACATGGAATTCCACAAAGTAACAGTGAAAAATAAATAATATCTCATGGGTATTCATGTATTTATTTGTCGAATCATCCATATACTGTATATATCAAATAATTCTAAATCTTGTCAAGCCTATTCAATTCATTTTTCCATTTGGCAGTTGTTGCTAATTATTCGATACGTTCTCAAAGTAATATTACGCGAGAGGGCACTGCTTTCAGATTTGCTATCCATTGCTTTAAATCATCAACATCTCTGTTTAAAAAGAATAGCTACAAGGCTTTATCCTCGTTTTTTCCAGTTAAATCCTTCAGACTGGTGTATTTTTTTCTAATTGTTATTGTTTTAACAACAACTTTGGCCATAGAATGCTCATCATCAGCTCTTATTCTATCTGTGCAATTTCCAACAGTTGCTTGTCTCATTTTTCTATTTCTTGTCGTCATTTAGACTTAAGTTAAGTCCCAGCAAGGACTTGCCCTTTACCCAATGTACCAGTGTTAACTCATCAGAATTGACGGAAGAGAGACTGTAACCAAGGTGCCATAGGTTAGACTGTTCATGACCATATGTTGAGACAGATGACCTACTTCGCTCTTTCATGAGAGACCTTTAAAATCAAGCCAGTTTACTAGAGCATTATACTAACATTGTACTCCTGACAAATAGCGAAAACCCATAGTTATTCGGAAACAACCATTTTGGAGGTGGAGATCTAACCACACTCTAGCTTCTGCGACTGACGCAACTATTAAACGAGCTTAAACTTCTTCCAAAAAAAGTATCTCACTGGGAATTCTCAAATTTGCTGAAATGGCCAGCTATTCGTCGATTCCTTCCGAAATGGTAACAGACTGTAGTACAACTGTAGAAGCAAGATGCAAGATTACTGGGACCGTACATGAAATAAAGTTAGGAAAGACGAGATTGCGAAGTCAACAGCTCTTCTGATTTCCAAACCTCCAAAACGTACTCTGGAATTGAGGTCTGAACCCAAGCCTGATGAAGCAGGACGCGATTCAAGAGAGGCGCAAAATGAAAGACTGCAAGCTTTTCAATGTGGTGGTCATGGCATCGTTGGTAAGAAGACAGGCAGATGAAAGATAGCACAGCTTGACTGGTAAATCTATCGTGTATTTGCAGCTTTACATTTTTAAGTATGAAAAGTTAGTACAGGCGTTGGTAGTTCAAGATGAGTATCAGCTCAAAGATATGTTCTCTTTAGAGGTCAGAGCTTCTAAAACGACATCATAAGAGTCGTTGTCAAGATGTTAATGGTTCGAACAATAGAATGAATAGCAAAGAGTGCAAATCTCCCTGATGTATCTTTCGATAAGAAGGAGTTTCTCCTCTGACAAAGGTTGCGTACAAGTGAGTAACACTTTGGGTAGGTAGCACTTCGTTGAATGTGTTGCGAAAATCAAGATTAAGAAAGAGTTAGAGTGGGGACATAGATGCGGATTGTGTGCGCCTCCAGAAACTCCGACGGCATGCTGTGGTGGACTTAAAAGGCCTTCCAACAAAAACGACAAATAACTTCCCAGTTGTGGTTTGTTGCACTCATCCACCTTGATTTGATAGAGCAATGAGAATGGCGCCAAAAGCGATAGGTCGTAATTCAACTGGTATGTTACTACAAAGTATCAGATTCATAAATTCGTGTAACTGGTTTGAATCAGACAATCGTGACCTTTTAGCGTTGCGTCAATTAACAGGTCTTTCGGGACTTGTAAGCACAAACCATCTAAAGCACGCATCGAGCTAGATTTATTAAATGAGCGTTCAATATTTCATCCGAAGAGCTGGGAACTGACGTAGGAGACGATACGAAATCTTTCGGAAAATGAGTTCGAACAAGATGGGTCGGGTATTTGCGACGTCAACATTTGTTCCTTGTTGTTCATTACCATCGGCAAGCCTGATTTCAGCTCTTCTAGCTCATCGAGCTCCGACAGAAGTACGTACGGTTCGTTTTGAAGGTGGTCGAGGATCTGAGACAGCAGTTTGACGAAAAGAAGATCAGTCAGTCAAATTACGTACATTGTTAGACTTCTGAGGAATATGTAGGGCAGTCACCGGGAAGAGAAATAACGTAAGCGCTGTTAGAACGTACAATGAAAAGCAGAATCAGACTATCCAGGACAGCGGGACGAGTGCTTTTAGGAACTCGACGCATTACTGGAATTGTATTACAAGAAGGATTGCTCGAGATTTTAATAGCATGTTGCAAATTTTGCGATTAAACCCTGCGGACGTGATTTTTTTGGAAAGATTCTTATGCCTAGTTTGACTATTACAATTACTACTTTTAAATTAATCTCTTGGGTTTTTTCATCATGAACTTTTTGTACTATATGAATGTTTAATGTTCTAGAATTCTTGCATGCTTTTTTGAAAATGAGCAGTCTAGAAAAAAAATATCAAAACAAACAGAAAAGATGTGGAACGAAATTGCATTAATCAGAAGTTTGGCATAAATTTCTAAATTTTGCGAAGGTGAAATTAACGCAATTTGTTCATGAGAAGGTGTTGTGCATGGTCTAACTTGAGTATCACTTAATCGGAAATTTTTGAAATGAGACTAGACTAGATATAAGCAAACACTACCAATTTGGTATCGGTTTGATTATTCCGTCAAATTAAAAGATGCAAGTACAAAAAATTACTCACAAAAAAATTATAGACTACCGCATCCAATCTAGTTTGCTAAAACTCTAAGTTCTAATAAATTAATGTTTATGATGTTACTCAATTTTTCCTGGAAGTTAGAACACAATGATTAAAAAACAACAATAATAAAAACTGAGTAAAATATTCCAGTCTTAGGAACTGGGTTAATCAGACATTGAAGAATAAAAATAGCAAATTATTAACTGATGCGAAAAATAAGGCGGAATCGATATCTAACCATTCTTTTATGACACGCATCACAGGCAGTTTAGTAAACAAATATAGATGAGTTCCCCCTTTTATATTAGTTCGTTAATCAAATAACCTATAGGTAGTATTTGTTGTACCTATAAAATTAAAACAAGGAAAATTCCTAGCAGAGCTGAAATAAAAGCGGAAATCTGATCTTAATTGATAAAACTATTCTTTCTTAGAGTTGAAAGATTTCAAGTCCGAAAGTCCATATCATCTGCGATAAAGATTGTTCAAGGTATGTCAATAAGTTTATTTGCTATATCCTGCATTTTCAAGTTAAAATAATTTTCTTAATGTATTAGTACTTACTATCTAGTAGGCTTTAAAAAGTTACGAACTTTACACTTATTGTTTGATTAAATAAATCAATGTAAAAAAAAAAAGAATGAAAACCAAACAAGAACACGCACTAAAAAGTATCTTTCTTCACCTAGCAAAAAATGAACACGCGACTCAGAACGCACTTTTCAAACACTTTACGAACTTCAAGTATGCAATCAATGTCAACTGCCGGTCTACCGCTCAGGTACTAGGTGCTCTCGAGAATGTTTTTAAAACCGCGAAATCGCAAATTGAATTGAGTGCTACGATTTAGTGAGATTATCTTCATAGGTATTCACTATCTACCTATTGATAAGGAGAGCATCGCGAATGTAGGGGCTGACGCAAAAAATAAATAATTAACGGCGTCCTCGTTGTGTTAACAAACCCACCCTATACACCAACAACATTAATGACGCATCTCTATCTATATACTAACCATTACACTTTTAATGTTTTTCAAAAGGTGTGATTGACAGCCGGTTTACATTTAATTTGTTTTGGATGTTTCAAAAATGAACTCGCGCTTGCCAAAAACCTTTTATAATATCTAGGCGTAACTGTGTTTACAATTTAGACAAAATTCTTAAGTTAAAGGTTTGTCATATTTGTCATCCACCATTAATAAATTAAACCAAAAGAAAAGGATTAACAAATGAGGTCGAATAATTAATTAATCTTTGTGAGTATTTGTCAATTGTTTACAATCCCATATCTTCACTTATCTAGAGATTAAGAAATCAATTTTACTACGTGAAAAATAACACTTCAGTCTTTTACAATTTATTCTAGTTACATTTGCATTTAGTTTAGGTAGACCTCTAACCTTGAGAAATGCAGAAAATTTAGCGTTGTTATATCTTCAACCATTAACAAATATTTTTTTGCTATAAATTGTACCAGACCAATATTGTTTTGGAATAATAGAGCCATGCCTTAATTCTAAGTAAAATAAGCCTCATTAAAAAATTTCAATTACACTATCCTTGTTAATTCGTGATTTGTTGTATTTATAGATCTGCCTTACTATTTGGTTTAAATTGGGTAGGGTAAACTTTACAACATTCGAATTCTAGACAATTAGGATTTGCATTAAACATAGTGGAACTTACCTTTTCGCTTCATTTCTGAAATTAGTCCTTCTTACACTTGCGAATTGGTTTCTTAATTTTCTTAGCGAATACTAATGATAGGTGCAGGGTTGTAATTTGCATTTTGCGCTTCCTTTTCTTACACACAGCTGCACTTGGTGTTTCCTTTTGTAGCTCTCTTTGCATAGTTCATGGTCGCTTTTTGAATTCCTTCGTTCCTACATGCTTGCGCAAGTTGGTCCAAATTCTCTATTTCTCTTCCTATATTTATGCATATTCCTGGATCTGTTAAGAATTTGAGCGCCCCAAGGCCTATTATGTAAGCACCCCTAATTATCTTCTTACAGCTTTTCTTGTTTACATTATAAACAGGCATGAGATTTCTTCGGATTCTGAAAAATACATATTTGGTAGCGCACGGCGCGCCCTAGAAACCATAGGAAAGGAGACCCTGTTATTTTTCACAATGTAGATACACACAGAGTTTAGTCTGTTTCTTCTTGAAGTTGTGCAGATTTCATCTGGGATCTTATCACTGATGCACCTTCAACAAAGAATCTATAACCTAACGTTCTAACAACTCGTCCCAGTACTCCCAAACCCACGACTTTCAACCATTCCTTCCAGCATTGAAAATGACCCAACATTCTTAGTTCAGAAACCACGTAAAAACATCGACTCTTATATCCTCAGAGATTCTAGTGTTATTTTTCTTTTATCACAGTTCTCTTGTTTTTCTCCTGCCACTAGCTTTCAAGAAGGCGACTCACCATCATTGAGGTTCATAACTATCTAGATTCTACAGGATCAGTACTGGCACCCAAGGAACTAAGAACTTTAATCCAGGGAAAAGCTTACACCATACAGCATACACTATTCATCGCCAGTTTGAAAAGGAACTACAAATCCTACAGCCCACATAGCAGACACACGTTATATTGACGTCGACGGTGAGTAATTTTGGTTGTCGACGTTGTAAGCCCAAAAACTGGCGTTTTAAACACGTAAGTGTTGGGACGAAATAAAAACGTAATTTTTAAGACGTCATGGTACCGTCTATTTGACGTTTATATGTACCTTTATCTCAAAAAAAAAATTAAATAAAATCTACACCTTTTACCCGGTTTCCGGCTTTCGATAATATAATAATAGCTTTATATTCCATAATAAAAGAAGAAATCTGGAAATTTTATTAGTATCTATTTGTCAGTTTCAAAAATAAAAAGTTAAATATCTATGATTAATTTATACTTTTTTGGGTTTTTATATGAATATTCTATTTAGAAAATAATTCAACTTAACTCAATGCAATAATAATGTAATTTAAAAATGTAAATTAAAAATTAGCGTCGAAAATTTGGCGCTTCAAGTAGATCGGAACTTTTCGATATAACTCGAATTTCTTGTTTGTGTCATATGTGTTATACAAGATCATGCGAGTACAGCGCGTACAGCGTGAGTCTGCGCCAATGCGTCATAGGTCGCAGGTGTCCTCGTGTTTAAGTGTGGTTTGTGTTATATTGGCGGTGTTCACGTTGTGAAATTTGCTTTTGAATAAGTAAATTTAGGTAAGTATTGTAGTTTCATGCAATAAGAACTATTTAGTATAAAGGATATCCTGAAAGCAAGTAATACAATAATATACTATTATATTAAAAATGGCTGGCCGAGATGTTTCTACGAAACGAAGTTCAGTAGGTAGTTACGTGTTTATATCAACAATCATTCAGCGTCCCGAAGATCATATTACTATTACCGGGACTTTTATTGAATTTTACATTTGTACTGAACAAAGAATAAGGAAATTGTTATAAACCGTATAGAATTTTTAAGACTTGCATAAGGTTATTGCCATCAAGTTCGGGGATTCCCCGAAATTGTTAATACACAGATGTACCAAAATGTACTTTGGGAAAATTCGTAAAGCTGCATTCATATTACATCAGACTTATCGCTAGGATTTTGTAGGTACCGTTTTAATATTAACTGATATTATTAAAATTTAAAATATTTAAAAGTATAATAGTACGGTGTATACAATTATGATATTCTATTATATAATTGTATTCGGTGTACTAGTTTTCATTTTATTTATTCTTGGGATGTTAGAAAAATTTCAGAGCTTTTGGAAAGCAATTAATAATAATACTATCAACAGAGATTTTTAATACCCCAATCAAAGGTAATATAATGTATTTTTACAGTAAGCACAAAGGCTGTGGAAGATGATTGTTCTCAGTCACTTTTAAGTGGAAAATCCTATCTTCCATACCCACCAAAGATAACAATAATAAGAAATAGCACTAGAGAAGAAAATGCAAGGAAGTTTCACAAAGTTTACTCAGAGAGAATCGAAAAATTACCCAAAACAATTTGAAAAATACAACATCTGGTAAGCAATCATTTTAGCATAAAATACTATTCTAAAACAGAAAAATGTATAGGTTCAGCATCTCCTGCCTTCAGTATAGTTGTAGTTTAGAAGCAGGATGATCATCTCAGTTGACATCAACACCAATAACGTCATATTTAGTAGCTGCGTCTGCTGACAATCAGTTATCAGCTACCTATACTCCTTGTGAAACAGAGTTGAACATAAATGCTGGTAAACTTGATTTTGTAGAGAAAAAAGGAAACTTTAATACAGTCTTTTGGTTTTTAGTTTTGAAAAAAGTGCTTTCTACTTTAGCACATTTAAAGCAACAGAATAATCAGATTCTAAGCATTCTTCATAACTATCCTGTCTCTAGAAATTCAACAATGACAAGAATGAATTGCTATACTACACTAATGAAGAGTCGCAAATCTTTTGTGCTTGTGTACTTTCGTATTGCAAGTGAATGTATATAGATGTATTATAATATGTAAGTGTTTTTATACTTGTAAGAGTATTTCTGCAATTTAGTTCAGAGTTTGTATTTGTAACCATGAACCAAAAATGTTATTTCTTGATCTTGTAAAATAATGAATATTAGTCATAACAGATTAATTCGTTAGAACTATCAACCATCAATAGAACCAAAACCTGGTTAAAACTAGATCTTTCCTGTGAATATTTGATATTATAAACAAATTATATAGATAAATCAATAAAAAAGCATTTAATAAAAAAAATATAGATTTAAGATTTGTCATACTCAAAATAACTTGAAATTCAAACTGACAGTCATTGAATTTTTTCTAGTACTTATATCTGAATCAAAATACAAACAGTTCAAAATGTGAGTCTCTTTGAGGTAGAATTTTTTGGTTCATAGGTCACATCTGCTGTGTGAGTTTCTTTCGTTTTTCTGTAACTGCATTTGTATCTATATTCTAATAATATATTTTCTTTTTGTAAATTGTGGCTTATTTATTACATTCAAGTGACGTCTTTGTGACTTTTTAACTGACGTCAAGGTGATATAACGTCACTGGGCTGTGACTTATGTATGTAATATTTACGTTTACAACACGTCATTTTAATGGGAAGATTGACGTTATGAATGACCAAACACTTACGTCAGTATGACGTGTCTTTGCTATGTGGGAGATTCTTCGGAAACGAAAATGAACTACAATGACGATCAGAGATTTCATTTGGGATCTAGCTTTCTTTCCACGGCCACAGCTCTTGCAGGGTTCGTTTAAGTCTTCGTATCCTTTCTATGGACAACCCTTCGAATCGTCTATTTCTTTCCTAGATTTATGCCGATCTACGATACAAAATCTGTTTAAATTGCGAGCTTGTTTTTCGAAGTTGTGCAGGTTCTATCTAAATCTACCTTTCCTCCCAAGGTCAACATTCATACAGAGTCCATTCAAGTCGTTATATCCAGTCCTAAATAGATCTGTCATTCTGTTCATCTTTTTCGTTATAGTTTCACTGTAAATTTTATTCAGAATCTATCTTAACTCCCACAGAGTCTGTTTACATTGTTTATTTCTTTTTCCAAGAGTTGTTTAGATTCAGTATGGGAGTTGCCGTTTTTCTCTTTTGTTGCCTGTTTTCTGTTTCTTTCCCAGGTCTGTATAAATTTATTTAGCAGCCTAACCTTCCTCTTTTCATTTCATCTTGATTCGTATTCATGGAACTTCTATTTAAATCATGTAGGTCTTTCCGAATCCAAACATATTCCGTCCCGGATTTACCAATCTTCCTTCCCGCGGTCCGAATTCGTGCAAAGAACATTAGGTCGTCTATTTCTTTTCCTGATTTGTCTAGATTTTTCCCGAGCCTACCGTTCTTTTTTTATTCGATCTCAATTCATACCAAGCTCAGATTATTGAGGATTCTTTCCATGGCCCGAATTCATACAAAACCTATTCAGATCGCCCATTTCCTTTTTAGGTTTGATCGAATTCTAAATCTACCTCTGCTCCTTTTCATAGGCCAGGCATTCTTACTGGATGTCCACGTCTATTACTTAAGATTTATGAATTATAATTTATCAAATTGTTGAATTCCTGTGTCACTTGACGTTTTTGAACAATTAGCTGTTATTTTCTTTTATTTGGGAAGTACATTTCTTTGAGTTCAAGTTAAATTTTTATATTGTTTATTTTATAATTACTGGGTGTGCAAATTTGATAATCGAGTGTCTATCTGGACACACAACTGCAGCTTAAAAAATGCTCTGTTATAGGCTCAAATTGAAGCAGAACTTGTTCTAGTCATCTAGTTTGTCTAGAGAGATCTATCAATCATTTCTCTTTGGCTTGAATTTTCAATCATCAGTTTCTTTTTGGCATTGTGCAGATTCCATTTAGTATCTCTTCTCCTTCCTACTATTCAAACTTGCGTCATCTTATTTCACTTTCTAATGCTCTACAGGGTTCTTGTATGTTCTGTCTTGAATTCGTTGGTCTTGCTTTTCATGACTAGAATTAGCAGAGGCCATTGGGTCGCGTCGTCTATTTCTGTTCTAGGTTTGTGCAAATTATGTCTGGGATTAAAGCTCTGTTAGCTAGAGAAAACAGTGTGAGTCACCAAGATTGACGCGAATATACATCGCCATAGGCGTATCAGTGGGATTTAATGTTGGAATCTGAATAAAGAAATGCAATGCCAATGTATAGTACATCGTGATTTGCAAAAATTAATTTGATCAAACAATTTTCTGGCTTTGCACCAATGAATCATACTGCGTTCTCTAACTACTACTTACCTTTCTTTCTTTCTTAGGCTTGAATTCGTCCAAGCCTGATTCAGTTGTCCAGGTTTATGCATAGCTCATTCAGTCTTTCCTTTTTGCTTCAGTCAGAATTCATGTAGAAATCCATTTAAATAGTTTATTTCTTTCCAGAACTGCATTGCATCTTAAGTTTTCTTCTTTATGTCTTCTATTTCTCTATTATTACTCTGTCCTCCCTTGCCTTGCATGGCTGGAATTGATATTTTTTCCCAGGTGTGTTTTGGGAAGAAATGTGGAATCCTGTTTAGATTCGTCCATTACCTATTTTCCCTCCTTTGTTAGGTTTGAATTTGTGTATTTTTATCTTCAAAGTAGTGCAAGTTTGTGAAGAGTCTTTCATCTTTGTCCAACTTTCTGTCCATTTCTTTTATCTATAAATACACTATCCTGATAGGAATACTCTTATTGTCACCACCTGATCTGTAAATACTCACAATATAAACCTCTTGAATGCTACAATTAAATAACATTTAGCTTTGCTTTCCAGTTATACAATGCATCTTCATGTAGTACTCTCTGATTAAAAATAAATAAATTTAAAGTGCTCAGATTTTATTTTATAGAATTTATTTTATTTAATAATATAAAATAAGAAACATATTGTCATGTTTATTAATTGTTACCTAATAATTAACAGCTATTGTTTTTTACTGCGTTTCTTACAAATCTATGTAATACGATACTTAAAATATTGTCATTTAAGTTTGTAGGCTAACATCGTACTCTAATGTACGTAATTACTTTTATACTGAATGAAGTACATCTGCATATTGCTACAATTATGGAAATCTTAGAATTAGTTATAGTAAACCAAGTTTTCATCTTATCTTGTATTTCAGTTACGTAAAGTTTATATAAAACATTTAATGAATCTACTTTTTACCCATATTAATTAAATTCGAATTTAAGCTTGTGCTTGTCTTTATTTGATTTTGATTGATATTTAAATTTCACTTTCATTTCTTGAGCTTTCCAAGCTTAAAAATATTCTCATATTTAATTAAGAAAGGTCCTTTATTCAATTCCTGTGCCAAAATCAATCTCTAAGATTTTTCAACAACTATTTTAATATTTACCTATGAATTAAGAATGCTATTCAAAGTTTTCTTTTTATTTGTATATTTAAAAGGTATCTGACGAGTATGGCTCAGAATATGTCTGTTTAAATTGGATTTATATGCACATTTAAAACCACATATTTTACATTTGAATGGCTTCTCGCCACTATGAGTTAACATATGCGTTTTTAAACAGCTTTTCTGCGTGAATTTATAGCCACATAGTTTACATTCAAATGCCTTTTTGGCACTATGAATTAACATGTGCTTCTTCAAATTGCTTTTCTGTGTGCACTTGTAGCCGCATATATCACATTCAAAAGGTTTCTCACCACTATGGATTAGAACATGTGTTTTCAAATCGTTTTTCCTTGTGCCCCTGTATCCACAGACTTTACATTCAAAAGATTTTTCTCCAGTGTGAATTAACATAATATGTTTACTTAGACGACCTTTGATTGCAGCTGCATAAGTGCAAATGTGACACTTAAAAGGTTTTTCTACACTATGATTTAACATGTGTGACTCTAAATGGTCTTTTCTTTTGCATTTATAGTTGCATATTCTGCATTCAAAAGGCTTTTCTTCACCATGTGTTAGCATGTGTCTATTTAACTGTCCTTTGTGTAGGCATTTATAACTGCATATCTTACATGCCAATGGTTTTTCTACACGATGAGTTTGCATGTGCACTTTTAATCGACTCTTGAATGTAAATTTATAACTGCACACCTCACACTCAAAAACCCTTTCTTTATCATGAATCTGTAAGTGTGCTTGTAAGTTGCTTTTGTGTTGGAATCTATCATTGCATATGTTGCACTTAATCAATTTTACTTTTTGAAATTCCAGTTTCATGTTGGTGTCATTTTCAAAAACAGCTTTAACTACAAGAATCATTATTAGTTTTACACGAAAATAGTATGTAAATAATAGTACCTACTATCTGAAGAAGTAACTTGTTCATGGTTATTTAAAGTTATGTATGAAGTTACATAATCTTTATTGTCTTCCATTTTCACCCTAAAATTAAAATTAATAAATTAACAGGTAGATATGTATGTAGGGACTTGGTTAATTGTTTTAAAACGGCAAACGTTAACGTTAAGAATAAATTTACTAAAATTTGTGTAATTTTATAAACAACATTTTAAAAATAACCTTTGATTTCGCTAGAAAGGAGATAACAAATTACATACAAATTACAAAAACGATACAACAAAACAGAAGATGCAGAAGACGAATTCGCAAATCGCAGTAGTGGCAGTACTACGAGTAGTGCCAGTACGGCCAATACTTAAGAAAAAAAAGTTACGGTGTTGACACTTCCTGTAAGTTATTTCTATTTGAGATATTTTGTTTACTGTTTATTATGGAGGGAAAAAAAGGAATGTTGACAGCATTTTACAGAGGTTTTTAGATTGTTATTTTGTTTTCACGTAAAGCACATACACCCCTATTGCAGCAGCTGCGCACGTACAAGAAAATATTAGCGCACCTACCATATTATATTTTGGAATAAACATGAGATAGGTGGTTTACGGGTATGTCTACTCTGAATAAATAAGCCCCATCACGATTAAATGTTCTTAGATGTTCTGTCTATTACGCCACTATTCTAGAAACCTAAAAACCGCATTACCTGCGTTGAATATTTCAGAAGGGATGCAGAGTTGCATTAGGGGGTTAAGATAATTATTGAGGATTTGGAATTAATACGAAATTTAATTGTAACTAAAAAATAATAATAATAAATCTGTAGCTGTTCTATCACAAACAAGAAAGGCATCCCACATATGGAATATTAAAATTCTACAGAACGTTATAAACGCGTTTTACCACTATGAGTTAATATTCTTCAACGATTTTTTTGTTATATCTTACATTTTAATCCGTTTTTTATTGTGCATTTGCAAAAACTTTAACTATATAAGAACATTATAAAATGCTACCAGCTGGAAATTGTCCTGGTCTTTTGGGTTTTCCTTCCCAAACATCATTAACACAAAATATTATACAGGGTCATCCATACAACAATGTAATGCTCCAAACACCAAATGATATAAACAACCAAACTATATCCATGTCTAATGCAAGAATATCGGCCCAATTATACCTCTCTTAATCAATACAACAAATGTATTCTCCACAACTAGGTCAATATTATTTCCCGCCAAACCAAGACCAATATATAAGCATGCAACAGACTTCAAGCAATCGAGTCGTGTAGATAACCAAATACAGTATTCAACAATGACATCAACTAGTGATGACGAAGATAACACATCTACCAGTTAAAAAAATACCAACTGAAAAAAGACAAGCCAAAGCAAGATGGCAAAGAAGACACACACAATCAAAAAAAGATGCTTCTCAAATAGCACCGGACGTCCAGATACTTTTGCATGTGTCATGTGTCATGGGTCCATTACTATACATCTTGTTTACATCAGACCTTTCAACGTAATACAATAGGTACATTTGCTGATAATACTGTGACACTAACTAGACACAACATCAACCAAGCGCACATTAGACTTGAGAAATGGCTAAAAACCTGAAAGATTAAATAAATGAAACAAAATCTAACCTTATAACATTCACTTTGAGAAAAGACCCATTTCCTTCAATATACCTAAATAATGTACAAATCCCCCAGGCAACATCAATTAAATATTAATTAAATTAAATTTTACATTTAGACGTCGAATTGAACTGGAAGGAACACATCAAAAAGAAAAGAAAGCAAATGGATCTAAGGCATAGATATATACTGGTTATTTGGAAGTCTCCTTCATTGGTAGAAAACAAAGTGTTGCTGTACAAATCAATAATTAAACCAATCTATACCTATGGCATTGTACTCTGAGTTTGTACTAGTAAATCCAATGTGTCAATAATGTAGAGAAACCAGTCGAAAATACTAAGGGCCGTCTGACACGGTGTTAAATTTGACGTCAAAATTGATTACAATTTCGTCATTGAAATCTGACATCGTTGCATACAGCGCATTTAACGTCAAAACTGCATTTAAAAATTTGACAAGGGAATATTTAGAACATGCTTTAAAAATCGTGTTATTCTGCGTGTAAAAAACATTTTCTAAATATTTCTTTGTCAAATCTTTAAATGCAGTTTTGAGGGAAGTAGAACGACTCTTCAAAAATCCTTTGTTCTTTTCAAACGCCGACCGATGACCTTGAAGTAATGGTTGGTGGCTAATACCGATATTTCGAACAGATGTAGCTACGCTAGTGTCAGTGGCGTGTGTAGATTTATTTATGAATTACTAGAAAGGCTACCATTGCATCTTCTGTTATTAAATTAAAGAAAATGATATAAATCATGCACAAATATCCAAAGAAATCAAATTTATCACAATACATTTTAGATACATTATTGTTCTTGTATACAAATATCTATCTTCAATGGTTACATTTAAATAAATCAATAAATAAATTGGTTGTTTTTTTCATATTTATTACTTAGTAATTTATAAAAAAATTTATTTTATTACAATTTTTTCTTATTTATTAACTAACTCAAGTATAATTTAATCAGAGGTTCTGCGGTAGGCGACAATGGCAAATGGATGTCTCGATCTATTAAATAAAAACGAAATTTGTAAGAAAACATTAACAGAATCAATGCAAGCACAATTTTTTTATTTTATGTAATTGCAACATAATTAGTTAATACTACTATTATTAAAAGCTTATTAGATAATCATACCTAAAGGCAAATTACTTAACTCTTCTTCTGCAGCTTCTTGGTGCATTATAGTAGGTGTGGCATTTGGAGTAAGAATTTTTTTATCTTTTCCTTTAATGCAATGCTTTTCAAAGTGCGCTGAACAGACCTTATAATACGTATTTTGCATTAATATTTCCAGATGATCTTTATATCATCATCATAGATGTTACAAAACCGTGCCCATTCCTCACATCTAAAATATTTATTTTATAATAGCATTTTCAGAGTTAATCGGAAGTAACAAAACTTTTTTTCTTACCTTTGTTTATTACTGGGAAATTTAAAATAATGCACGTTGAAGGTTTTATTATTGGCTCTACACCCCTTCACCACACAAATACTTTTACAACGCATAATTATGGAAAATAAAAGTAAAGGCAGCATAGTAGAAGTTCACTTTCACGTGTACGGCACTGATCTAACCACGCTCGGCCGCTGGCTCGGCGTTCGACCGTCGTGACATCTATTATAGAAACGCGAACTGCCCTCCAACCTTCACGAGCTAGTTTCCCGCGTTTTTAAGAGTTGTTCTACTTGTATAATTACTATACGCTGTTCTACTTCACCATCGATATACTATGGTTTTGACGTTAAATGTGCTGTATGCAACGATGTCAGATTTCAATGACGAATTGTAGTCAATTTTGACGTCAAATTTAACATCGTGCTAAGAGAAATAGTGGATGCTCCCTGGTATGTTATAAATGAAATGATTCACAACGATCTACACAATCCTACAGTTAAAGAAATGATCCATAAAAAAAGTGATAGCCACTACAGAAGACTAGAAACTCACACAAATTCTCTCCTTTAATCACTACTAGAAGAAAATGTAATAAGAAGACTTTTAAAAGACGATGGTCAACTAACAAGAAGCAGTAGATCCCATCGGTAGAGAGGGTTTCATCATACCAGCTGATCTAATACTCAAATCATCAGCCAGCTCATTAGCTTATAGAATTCTATGTATTTTGATTGCAGATTCAATTTGACAAAAATATTTTACATTTAAAAAGTTTTTTATTTTTTTTTTTATTACTAACAATAAGTACCATAGTATACGTACATTAAAAAATCTCTTTACTACTATGAATTAGGGTGTTTGTAATGATTATTAATTTATAATATTTATGGTTGTTTTTTTGGTTTATAATCCTAATGATAGATGTTACACTCTCAAATGATTTTATTTTTCCATATCACTAAAATTTTTCATTTAACCGAGAGCTAATAAAAATGTTAACTGATATTACTTTTATCTTTCATAAGATTTACTTTTGATCACTCTTTAATGCTTTAATAGTCTGTAGATTAATTAATTTCCTGAATAAGTACCAATTTGAAATTCCTAAATTCCCTATCATTTTTAAAAAGCAGGCAACCATTATGACGACAGTGTTATGTAAGTAGCCTATAAGAACAACTTCACAAATAAAACAGACTGTAGCAACCACTCTACAAAATTAGTTTCGAATTTCGACTTTAATTTTTAAAAATACTATAAAAGTCCTAGAACAAACTCCCTGAACTCATATTTTTCAAAAACTTCACGGGTTGTGAGGTAAGTCCCAAGAACTGGCAACATTGCTTGTTTACCATGTGAAATCGTCGATGGAAAGAAACCGGAATGTTTGCGAAGCGGTCGATATCAGCTGTGAGAAAATCCGTGACAATTTACTTTGATTGTTGTAAAAACTTAAACAGTTCGGTAATTAGGCACAATATGAGTAGTTGGGAAAGTGAAAAGAAGCGCTTCCTTTCCATGAGCGTGGATGATAAAAGGAAAGGATACCGGTCCAGTGAATATTTTGAAGTAAATCAGATTCCAACTTGGCCACAGTATGCAAATAAAATTGGAAATCTTCCGGAAAACATACCAATGTTAGTTACGAATCAAATAAACATATCTCAAAATGAGGAACTGGCAAAGAAAATATCGGTTTTTCGAGGAGACATTACTACTTTGGAGGTTAGCTTTTTGAAAATGTTTTCTGTTATATAAGTATACGAAGAAGAATTATACAGGTTGATGCCATTGTCAACGCAGCCAACAAAAGCCTTCTGGGAGGAGGTGGAGTAGATGGAGCTATCCACAGGGCTGCTGGACCTAGTCTTAAAGAAGAATGCCGCACATTAAATGGTTGTCAAGAAGGTGAAGCTAAAATAACTGGTGCTTACAAGTTGCCAGCTAAATGTAAATATAGTTTTTCTTTTGTGAAAAATGAAATATTGTGATTAATGCTTTTAATTAAACATTACATTGTAGATGTAATTCACACTGTTGGGCCACAAGGAGAAAAACCAGGGTCTTTAGCTCAATGCTATAAAAACAGTTTAACTATCATGAAAGCTCAAAATTTACGTACAATAGCTTTCCCATGCATATCAACTGGTATTTATGGATATCCATTAATACCTGCAGCTCACGTAGCAACCATGGAAGTCAGAAAACATTTGGAGAAAAACGCGGATTCTGTAGAAAGGGTCATATTTTGCTTATTCTCAGAAGAGGATGAAAATATTTACCAAAGAATTCTGCAGTCTTATTTTCCTTTGAAATAATTCTTGTACCTAATATGTACTTGCTTATAACTTGCTTTTATGTGTTTTTATTTGATTTTTATTATTTTAAAAGTTGTTCTTGAAATTAAAAGATCCTGATATTCAACATTTATAAATAAAATGTTGAAAATGTTAAAAGCTATAGATTATTCCCTTTAATTATTAATATAATTTTTTTTTACTGTACCTATGTTGATTAGCATTGAAATGTTTGTATAAACCATAATCAAGGAGCGGTATCAAATAGTTGATGGTGCAGTCAAGTTGTCTGTATACTTGACTGCAGGTGCATATAAACATGTTGTGCTTATCGATACTATTTGGCTGGACAATCATACATATGCAATTTTTGCAATTTAGTGACATCATTTATGCGAAATAATTTAGGTATCAATGATTTGGCAGATCTAGACGTCCTTTACACCTTACATGCACACGTACTTTAGTAACGTTGGACCGCTGATGCAATTACATATCATCATGACGTATCAACTAATCTCTCTTTGATCATAATGAAATATTCATTAGGTTTGTTCCAACATAAATCTCAAACAAATTGTCAACTATCGCTGATTGGAAATTTTGCCTGAAAAAGTTTCCTCTGTTCAAACTCATGATAGTCGGGGATAGTTCGAGATTTATGTTGGAACAAACCTATTGAAAGGAGAAACTCAAACATATACAGAGTGTTTCTAAATTGCATGGAACAAAGTTAAAGAAGTTATTCTGTGCCAAGAATAAGAAGAAAATCTTGATAAAGTTTTTTTGAAAATGCTCCCTTAAGTTTTGCTAAAAAAATCGTTTTTTTAAATAGCTTTGTGCTAGAATAATGAAATTTGGAATATATGCGCTAATTATTAAGACCTTTATTTGCAATTACTTAGTCGAAACCGTTTTTGCCCCAAAAGTGGGTTTGGAGGAAGCTCTCCATATTTTATACCAAAATGTACTTTAATCTCTAACGGTTCTTCTTGGGGCTTTTCTAAAAAATCCATATGACTACTTACAAAAATAACTGAATAGGCAGGAATTCTTCCCGGTGAAACAGGCCATGTATTGATTGCACTTCTGCAGATAAAAGAGGTCTGGAGATTAAACCAGTCCCCTCTACAGATCACACTTGAGACAAAATTAGTTTTTACAAATAAAGTGCAAATAAAGGTCTTGATAATTAGTACATATATACTAAATGTTTTTACTACAGCACATACTGTTGCTGAGTTATTGAAAAAATATTTAGAAACACCCAGGGCCAGCTGCAAGTTTTGCATGGCCCAGGGCAACAACATTTTGCAGATCCCTTAAAATATAAAAAAGAAGAAACACACTGCTTTTTCAGAGATAGCATAATTCGTTTATTTTAAATATTTAGCAAAAATTAGAAATTTTATTTATTCTGAACATATCGATATATAAAGAATTAATTCTTTTTCCGTCAAGGCACGGGGCCATGGGCAGTTGCCCCGCAAACCCAGCTCTTCAGCCAGCCCTGGAAACACCCTGTATAATGTATAATGCTCCCGACAACAATAATCTTAAAAAATGACAGAAATCTTATGTTATTGGTTTAATAAATAAAACTTATCTGAGTTGTTTTTGTTTGTTATTGCCATAACATTATCATAATGTAGATTGTTGCTTTTTTGTTTTGTTTTGTAATTATTTGTGACAATCACTATACAAATGATAAATACAATAAAAAAGAAAGTTTGTTAAATTAATGTGAAATATGCAGATCAATTATGAATAAATTTGTTTTTTCAAAATATGTAGTCCAGGGGTTTATTCCACAAACAAAACTTTCCACTTTGCAATTTTTGATAACAAATACATTGCAGTGACATTATAACTTAAAAAGTGTCCCATACTTTACATGCCTTTATTCCCATTTATTCCTGCAACAACAAAACATCCGAGTTACTATATCAGGCATGGTCATATTTATTACATTTGTGATGCGATCTATAAAAAAGTGCCTTAAGTCAGAAACTTAAATTTTCATTTTTTGAGACAGACCTTAAAAATTGAACAAGATTCAGCATTTTGAAGATTTAGTTCATAAGATCATAATTAGTTTTATCATATAATTATAAAATGACACTGCAATAATTGTAAAATAGCTAGTTTACAGTTGAAAATGTTACCAAAAGTTACTAGAAACATCTAGGACTGAAACCTAAAAATTGATCATTTACCTGCTTTTTCAAACTAAGATTCCTTTTTTTATAGATCACATTAAATTTGAAAAACTAAAAAAATTTTCAATCGCCCTATTAAAAACTTTGCAAAGTGAAAACTGAAAAATTGTGGAATAGGCTCCTGGAGCCAGGTAAAACAATGCAGATTCCCAATGCAAAATTTCATGTATGTAATTTTTTTTTTGAAAATTGTTCAGGGTTGCCTCCTGAGAGTATAAATAATGCAAGTTAACATGGCGAGTGGAGGATGATGAGAGGAGTGTCGAACTTCAGCCACTATCTTTTAAAATATAGTTTTCCTTAAATATCTCACAAACAGCTGATCTTATGACAAAAATGGTTGTATCTGGTTTTGTAGACAATAAAATTTTTATTTAAGAACTTTTCCAGTAAAGTCAATATTTCTCGAGTTACGGTACGTAAAAGTTTTTTGAAAATGATTTTTGCAAAATAAAATATTTCGTTAACGTTAACTTCGTTACGGGCAATTCAAGCTAAGCGTTACGCCCCCGTTCGCAAAAATGCTGAACTAAATTGAGAAGGCACCTCTGGGTTTATTTATTTATTTACTGAGTATTTCAAAGTGAATATTTCTTGTTAATTCTTTGTGCTTTTGGTGCAACTTAAGTGCATTTTATTTTAAAAGATTGTCGCAAGTTCAACAACGACTTCTAGCCTAATCTTTTAAACGTGTCTGCAAATTCTCTTAATTCACATAAAATTATATTGCCAGCATTTAAGATTGCTGCATTTAAACAAGTAAATATTTCGAAAAAACCTTACACTATTTTGTTAACATTTGGAAAAGAATTCACTCAAGTGATGATAATAATAATAATCATCATCTTTATTCCAACAGCTTAGCCATTTACAGGAATAGGAATAAATACAAAAAGATACAATAACAATATAGTAATAAATGGATGTGTAAGTAAAAGTATATAGCATAAGTAAAAATTTGTATAATCTAACATAAGTGTATAAATAAAATTATAAGGATAAATAGTATAGTAAAAACAGAATTAAGTTTATTGATAGACAGGACTTCTCCGAGTCAAAATAAGCTGATTTTACTTAATTTGAATCGTTTATTATCAATTTCATAGAGCATAAAATTCCCTACTCTCATCATCGTCACACTTTCATACTAAACTTTTTGCCGTAGAGTTAACGTGCGCTAGGTCGACGAATCCGTGATAACTAGGGTTGGGCAGATATAGGATATAGTAAAGAAAGTGCATACATACACTAAAAAATGTTATAGAAATTCATTAATAAGTGTAAGTATCATGAACTGGCAACACTGCCTCTTTACCGTCAATGGAAAGAAACGAGACCGAAATCACCGATGCCTGTAGTTGTAATAAAACGGTCGATCGTCGATATCAACTGTCGGAAAATTCGTGACGATTTGCTCTCATTATTGTAAAAGCTTAAACGGCTTAGTAATTAGACGCAATATGAGGGGTTGGGAAAATGAAAAGAAGCGCTTCCTCTCCATGAGCGTAGATGATAAAAGGAAAGGTTACCGGTCCAGTGAATATTTTCAAGTAAATCAAATACCAACTTGGCCACAGTATGCTCAGAAGATTGGAAGTCTTCCGGAAAAAATACCGATGTTAGTTGCAAATCAAATAAACACGTCACAAAATGAAGAGCTGGCAAAGAAGATATCGGTTTTTCGAGGCGATATTACCACTTTGGAGGTTAGCATATTGAGAATGTTCTGTATTATACCATGCGATCATAAAAATATCAGTTTCCAGTAGATTATGAAAAACAAAAGTCATGTCTTAGCTTATTCCATTTTCAGCATAATTATTATCTGTCAAATTGACAGTTTACATTAGAAATTATTTGTTTTATAATGATTTGTAGGTTATGTGTTCCCATGACATAACTTCAGGGTAAGTCGAAAGCGCCTGATTAGTTAATTTCTTTATAGAGTTTGACAATTCTGACAATTTAAACCAATCGCGCGCTTCCAGTCTACCCTGAAGTTAGGTCACGGGCCGAACCTTTATATCCTTATAATTTTAGTTTTTCAAATTTCCAATAGAAGTCGTCACAATCGTGTTTTTCTTTAGCCTTGTATTGTATTTTGTGGGTTTAACTGGTCAATTTTTAGAACATATCATTTTTGCTCTTATAAAATCTTATTTTAAAACTATTGTAAAAAATTTTGTTTTTTCTAAAAGCTGTGTCTTAAAAATAATACCCTGAATTCCAGTGTCCAGTTATACAGTATGCCCATTTTATGGGTTCTCCCCTGAATTTTTGGGAATAGGCAACACGTCTTACAACTCAGAACCGGCTTTTCTTTAAAAAGTTTAACCTTTGTTAATTGCACTATAGTTTGCTGTGAATTTAAAAACTGACAAAAGTCAACTGTTTGACGTTTGTTTGGTTATATTTCCTATTTAACTTTTGTACAAACCTGTTCATTTTGTGTACTTTCTTTTTGTTAAATAAGTTTTCTTGATTATTATTAAATTCTTAAGGTTTTTAACATTTATAATTATTCTTATTGTTGTGTTTTCTAAATAAACAAATCTTATGTCTAACCAGCATGAATTGAGGGATTTTGACATTGACATATAGGTATTGTAAAAAACAAACTATACAAACATGATCCATTTTCAATAAAAATATTTCCAAACAGGAAACAAAGTTGTGTTCAACTTATAGTGGGAATTATATGATTATAAATAAAAGAAAAACGTCCAAAAGCTGCATATTGTCGTCCCACAAATAATAATTCGTGCAAGCATCGTCTGGAGGTATGTTATAGTCAATGCTTGCACTAATTATTATTTGTGGGAAGACAATATGCATCTTTTGGATGTTTTTCCTTTATTTATGATCCATTTTGTTTTTAAAATCTGTAATTGCACAAAAATATCTCTGAATTGTAAGACGTGTTGCCTATTACCAAACATTAGGAGAGGACCCATAAAATGGGCATACTGTATATGTATACAAGAAGAATTGTGCAGGTTGATGCCATTGTTAATGCAGCTAAGAAAACCCTTCTGGGTGGAGGTGGAGTAGATGGAGCTATCCACAGGGCTGCTGGACTTAATCTTGAAGAAGAATGTCGCACGTTAAATGGTTGTCAAGAAGGTGAAGCTAAAATAACTGGTGGTTACAAGTTACCAGCTAAATGTAAATATAATTTCTTTCTGTGTTAAAAATGGAATATTGTGATTAATTAAACATTTTATTTTAGATGTAATTCATACTGTTGGGCCACAAGGAGAAAAACCAGGCCCTTTAGCTCAATGTTATAAAAACAGTTTAAACATAATGAAAGCACAGAATTTATGTACAATAGCTTTTCCATGCATATCAACTGGTGTTTATGGATATCCGTTAATACCTGCAGCTCATACAGCAACCATGGAAGTCAGAAAACATTTGGAGAAAAACGCAGATTCTATAGAAAGGGTCATATTTTGCGTATTCTTAGAAGAGGATGAAAATATTTACCAAAGAATTCTGCAGTCTTATTTCCCTTTGAAATAATTTTCATATTCAATATTATGTATTTGCTTATAAGTTACTTTTATATGTAATATATTCAACATTTGTTAATAAAATATTGAAAATGTTAAATGTTGGTTTTAGATTATTCCTTTTCATTATATTAGTAATAAAAATTTATTTTTTCCTCCTCTAGTGCATAAAGTGGTCACTTCTAGCAATGAATAAAGTTAGATTTTAATTTAATGGCAATTATCACATGACAACTTTTTTATTTTGCCAAAATGTTGTGCTTCACACCATTGTTGCACTAATAAATATTACAGTACCTGTTTTGATTAGCATTAAAACGCTTTTATAAATCTTAATGAAATGTTCATTGAAAGAGGAAACTTGAGCATAGATAATGCTCTCAGGAACAATAATGTTAAAAAGTAAAAAAATCTTTGTTATTAGTTTAGTAATAAATATTATCTGATTTGTTTTTATTTGTTATTGAAAGTTATTTCCATTATTGGAATGTGGATTGTTGCTTTATAGGTTTGTGTAACAATAAGTACTTTTTAAATTACATGCAGTGTGGAAACCAGCAACCTGGACATAGGAGAAACCATATAAAGAGTACACAGAATGGAATATAATGGAAATAAGATCCATATATAGCTATAATATTTGGTTGATGAACTGTTATTACCTACTGTTGTAGTCCACATGCCTCCGTTTTCTCATTTCAGCAAAGTAAATATTACCTATAGAGTATTCACTAGTGAAAAATAACATTCATTTCTTGGATGAGTTTGCTTTCTAATTGATTCTCCCATAGAGTTTGGTGTTGTGCAGAAGAGTGAAGATGTGTTGATAAGATGCCTACACCATTCCCATTGGAGCCATCATGACTGAAACTGGTCACTCCGGTCGCCGGAATCGGAAGCCCACGTCGTCTGAACGTCTCCACAGTTGCCCCTGAACGACGCAGCTGCGTGAAAAATCCGTCTACATACAAGCCGCCACCATAAATTGTCCGCCTTCTCTAAGTCAGTTTTGCGACGGTTCTTCAAGGAGTGAGATATCCCGCGAGCCGCCGAAGTCCAACAGTACCTACCAGCACTATTCGCTCTGCCGCCTGACACCACATTTCACCACCACCCTAGCCAAATGGCGCGCGGTAGTGTGGTTCTGATAAAAGTAAAATGCCGTTTTTTTACTGTCCTGGCTATTAACAGCGTTCTGGCCCTCCTATAACGCACTATTCTTTCGAACCAAGCTCCATCACCGCACCGCACTGGGTATGGCTTTCGGCACTACACTTATTGCTTCGATGATATTACGAATCCTTGAAATGATGCTCCAGACATTACTTGGTTTTAGGTGTCCTTGGGCTGTGCTCAGTTTATCTCCACGCTTCAACGGGATCGGTATGATTACGGTTTCCACCATATGAGGAAGACTTTCATGATCATCACGAGGGGACATTCGCGTATGCGACTAGTGCTTCATATCTATAATATATTCATTCATCATTTATCACTACCATTCAAGCCAATCTGCCACCTTGCCGGTAGAGTCCGGGGTTTCCTGTCTACGAGCTGTCTCATCGATCGCTATTTACTTTGACTATCATCTGAATGTGGGGCCGAGAATGCATCACAGAGACTTGGTATCCAGCTGTCGCACTCTCCTAGAGGTCTGCTATAGAAACATCTTGGGGTGAGATCAGTACCACATACATCAAGGAAGGTTAAGACCATTAACAACGAATGTAATACAATTGTTACGTGTTACATGCAGGTATGGATAAGATGACAGCAACAATAAGGCAGGATGTGAAGCCTGAACCTATCTGTAGATATTATCTTATCTCTTTGTATTTAACAAAAAGAAACGAAAACTGGTAATTCTGACAAATCTCAAATAATCTCTAGTGAGGAAATATGTTGTACTAACTAATGCATTACGTTCATAGACAAACAATCAATAATTGAAGATATCTAGCTTCAATCTGCAAAATTAGTAAACATTCTCTTTTCTAACTTTATTGTTTGTATAAAAGTCACATCACGCCAAGATCGATCAATCAGTGTCAATGTAACTGGCACCATCATCATCTTCATTGTTTATTCTTGCTACCTTCAGCCAATGTTGTTGAAGTTGTTGGTTGAAAACCAGCAGCTCTTGTCTGGTGAGGTAAGCGTGTATCATCACAAAGACTTCCCTAACATTGAATCTTTAGTTCCGAGGTGCGTCGTGAATAGTTCTCTGGTTTTGGTCATGGCCGTCTTGGAATCGATGGAATTAAAAAGAAAAGAAAGACTTCGAAAAACCATAAGCCCCCCCACCCCCCACGGCATGGACCATGGATCAAGTCGATGTTATTATGCGAACTCATAATCTAGGATGACGGGTAATGGACCAATCTATTGATATTAGTTTTGGTTGGCAATAATAACTTTGAGAATATCGTCAAAGTCGACGTGGGGGAGGAAGGGTTATTGAATCGAGTCTTATCTCAGTTATGGGTTATGAAAAAATTAAAAATCCACAAGGTTCGTAAAATCACGCCTACTACGCGTTCGCGGGTGTTTACGATACTTCTTTGTAAGGAGCGCATAACATTACCTTGTGGAAAAGCGCGACGGTACCTACTTATTAATTACACCATACTGCTTGACAGAATAAAACTCTTTATTCTGTCGTGATCCCCGCCGGCTTTGCCTTTATGAACACAATAGAGATAGCGATAGTATTTGGTCTTTTAGTTTCCTTCCAACTATTTTGAGCATTATTCTATTGCTACGGACAAAAGCACTCTTTAATAAGGAGTTATGCTTGCCTGAAATATAACGTAGCAGTTTGTTCGCCATTAAATCGTTTAAAAGTCCAATCAGTAACAGATCTATTGTATAATAACTATAAATGGATGAAGAACAAGAGTCTGTTTTGACTCACTATTTAATTGAGACCAAAAGAACTAAAAACTGGTAGTGTTCCAGGGCCAATCGGGAGATAATTTCCAAGGTTTTTTGTGCATATATAATATTGATATATTGCCGTATCACTGTGGCCGTACACACTAATTTGTAAGTAGATAGCGAAGACTTCTGATTGAAATGCTGTTAAATACCTATCACAAGAGAGCAGAAGTTCTCCCCTTTCAGCTACCTCTCCAGGACTCGTCAGAAAATTAGACGAAATTTACCGGAGTTAGCAACTGCGGAAATTGAGTTCAGAAGGCTTTTGTTAGAGACTGAAAGAGATTTAACAGATATAATAGATAAACCAATCACTCTTTCATATCGTCAGCTATGATACGCTCTTTTCTTGCCCCCCGTCTTCGTTATAATAGACAGGAATGGAAGGCACAGATTGTATAGCATGATCCTTGCCTCGCTGAATTTCGAGCCAAAAAAGTGTACCATATGGAAGGAGATGATCCTTTTTCAATACTATGTTCTCTTCAGAGCAATTTCCCATTAGGAAGTAGATGTCGCAAAAATATAGCGCTGGGTCTTTGGGAGCATATTATTTATGACCAAAAAGTTATTTGGATGGGCTTAATTAATGATTATCGAGGGCCAAGGACAGTGCTACAATGCGATAAACCCTGTACAACCTTCGAAGCATTTTCTTTTTCTGTCACTGCATCAGTTTTCACCGACTCTAAACCCTTAAAATCGTTTTCCGCCTCAAATACCCTGTCATTGAAATTTCGAGTAACTAAAACTCGTGGCAGTATAAAAGCAAAAAATTATAGCGTGCCATGAATGGCTTAATTAAACCAATAATCCGTTTGTTTCTTTTATTGATTTACTTTGAATTGTAAACTAACTCCATTAATATTTTAGGGTATTTTACATTAGAATGTTATTTCTTATTTATTTCATTAATAAAAGTATCTAGTACGAGCTCGATTTTATTTTAATTTGTTATAATTTATTTATTAACTTGTTTGTTTTCGTTTCTTTCTTAGTTCTCGCATTGTCTAAATACAATTTTAGTAAAACAAGTCAATTTCTAGATAAGTATGCATAACGTCTATGTCATTCGAAATAAATTATCAAAGGGTGTCTTTTCTCGAAGATAAAAAAAAATAAAAGTTGAAGACGTGTTCTAATTTTTCTAACTGTACAATTTGCGCAGGCGCCCTAATTTTAATAAGAGACACTGCTATTCCACCAATATTCTTAGTTATTTTTCGGCTTTCGAGTTTGTAAGATTATTAAAAAGTGATATTTTAATGGTAGAAAATTTTGTGATTCATATGTAAATATACATTGTTATTTTTTAAATTAGATCAAATTAAAAAAACTTGCACAAACGTATATTAATAATATTTTAAATAAATCTTATAACCGTGGTGGAAAGTTGTACTGTTTTATAGAACTGATGATGAAAGAGCGATGAAAAGAAACAACAGCTAGAGAGTGGGTTGTTCGTAAGAAGTACACCGCTGCGGTTTTGAAGTTTTACGTTTATTATGAATGGTTTATCTTTAAAATAAGTGAGAGGTGCAGTGAATTTATCGTCTTTATTAGTTTTTTCGTTAAATAATGGCATCAGATGAGGAGGTAGACGATTCTTTTGCCGGTAAGTCGTTTTCTATTTAGCTTCTTGATATGTGTAGAGCCGACTTTCAACCTCGTGTTTACTCTTTTAAATTACTTTTTAACTATTACTTAACATGTATTACGTTGTATAACGTTATAGTTCACGCGGCCTTAATGTATCCGAGACGTTTTAAAAGAAATTTCCCCGGAAAAAATACATAATTACGAATGGTAATCTGATACATTAGCGGTGGGGTGAGGGGAGAATAGGTTTTCATTATTTTTGTGACAGCGCGCGGGCATATCCTGACCCTTAACAAAATGGAGGCCATCAAACAAAGAGATTTGCAGATTGCAAATTAAGCATTTCAACTATAAACTACCATCAGACATTTTGGGGTTAGAAATTTCGTATTTTCCCTCCAAATTGTCATGACATTGACCACTGTCCACATGTCCAAGCACATGTTTCTGACATTGACATGAATTTTTTAGGGGAGGATGAAGCTGCTGACGAAGGACCAACTGACCAAGTGGACAATTCTCCGGAATCAGATGATGCTGCCCCGAAAGGAGGAGTAAGTTGCTTTATTTATTATTTTTTTAATTTGCTAATTGCGTTAATTGTTAATGTTAGGAAGACGATGACGATTATGAACCAGGAGATGGTCGTAAAAAGAAAAAAGGCAAGAAGAGAAAAGCAAGAAGTGAAGAGAAGAAAGGAAAGAAAAAGAAGAAAAAGAAAAAAAATGATAGTGGCGATGTAAGTCTTTGAAATTTCAGTTTCAAAAACTCGAAAGACAAAATAATTAAAGATTTTCTTCTTCAAAAATTGTTAACTTTTGTTTGTTCCGTTTCTTTATGAATTGATTTTTTTATTGACAACAGTTTATAATCTGTATGGATAATATCATTTTGTGTGTAGGAGAGTGATTATGGCTTAGATGATGACAGCGGTGCTGTTGATTCAGATTATAATAGTAGTAGTAAGAAAGGACGTAAGTCTAGAGGATCTGCAAAACATTCTAGTACACCTACAGCACAACCACAAGAATCTTCATCATCCAGTGGTGGAGCTGGAACTGGAGGTAATAATTCTTAATATTAATTTCTTTAGAAATATAAGAATATTCTATATCTATGATCAAAAAAAAAACTGGCTAACTTTGAAATATTAGACATAGGCAAGTGCAAATGATTGTGATTGATAATTTTGAATTCTTGATTGTCAAACTGACAGTTTTTCTTAGCTTAGTTTAATGTCACTTTCAATTTGTAAACAAATGAATTCTTCTCAGTACTGTCAACATGATCGTAATTTTCATTGCCAACTTAATAATGAATCTTAAAGCACCAGTTTTCTTTTTATTGAGGCAAAGAAATCTAAATAATGTTTTCCTAGCTTTTTCAGTCATTAAAGCTACAAAACTTTAAATTTATAACAAAAACAGTCATGAACATAGACAGCAAATTAAGAAATCTTGTTTTAACATTGTATTTTTGTTTATAGCTGGTATGCCAACAATTGAAGAAGTTTGTTCAACTTTTGGTTTAACAGATGTGGAACTAGAATACACAGAATCAGATTATCAAAACCTGACCACATACAAGCTGTTCCAGCAGCATGTTCGGCCACTATTAGCCAAAGAAAATCCTAAAGTGAGTTGATCAATTCTTTAAACTACATCTTTAATTAAAATCTTTATTACCATTTAGGTACCTATGTCAAAACTAATGATGTTGGTAGCAGCAAAATGGAGAGAATTCTCGACTGAAAATCCGAATTTACAACAATCAGAATCAAATGATCAACAACCAGCAACCCCTTCAACAGAATCTGAATATTCTGGCAAATCGAATAGATTGCGTGCATCTAAAGAAACTCCTAAGGTATGACATAAATTGTAGCAGCTAGAACTTCTTTTTTTAATTTCATTTCTATTTTAATACAGGCTGAATCGGAAGTGTTTGATGAAGACGAGGATGAAGACGAAGAGGACGAAAGTAGAAATAGAAAGAAACGCAGTTCTAGAGCCAAAAAATCTTCTAAGAAAACTACAAAAGTGCCCACCCTTAAAATAAAATTAGGAAAACGTAAACGAGGAAGTTCAGTAAGTAATTTAGAATGAGAACGTTGAAAAGTTTTAAATCAATTATTTAATTAATAGGAGGATGAAGCAGAAGGCAGTGCAAATGGTTCAGATAGAGATTCTGATGTTGAATTTGAACAAATGTTGCGTGATGCTGAAGAACAAAGTTCCACTAAAACCACAGAAGAGGGACCTTCACAACCTGTTGAAACTACAGATGAACCGCCACAACCTCGTCGCAAAGCAAAAACCAAAATTGGTAACAAATCTAAAAAGAAGCGCAAGGTTAAAACTAGTGGTAAATTTCCTGGTGGTGAAGGAGAAGAACAATATGAAGTAAGTAAAAGTTTTAGATTGTAATATAATAATTGATAGGTTAGGTATTAAAACTAAAAATCAATTCTTGTTTGTTCTGTTTTTGACAGTAAATTAACCTACAAAATTACTTCTGTCAGTTTGAAAATTTAGGTTATTAATTTTGTGTTTTGTACCAACACAATAAAAACAAAAATTATATATAAAGAAAAATTAACCTACAAAATTACTACTGTCAACTTGACAATTTAGGTTATTAATTTTGGTTTTTGTGCCAACACAGTAAAAACAAATTATATTTAAAAAAAATAACCTACAAAATTACTACCGTCAACTAGACAGTTTGTGTTATTAATTTAGTTTTTCTGTGTCAACAAATACAAAATTACCATCATTTTAAATTTTAAAAAAATGTCAGCGACTGTATTATTTTAATACCACTATTTTTCTTTCATTATACAGCACCAAGATTATTGTGAGGTGTGTCAACAAGGAGGCGAGATCATCTTATGTGACACATGTCCACGCGCTTACCATTTGGTGTGTCTCGATCCTGAATTAGAAGACACACCAGAAGGACGCTGGAGTTGTCCACATTGTGAAAATGAAGGTCCAACCGAGCAAGATGATGATGAACATCAGGAATTCTGTCGCGTGTGTAAAGATGGTGGTGAACTTTTGTGTTGTGATTCATGTCCTTCCGCTTTTCATACTCATTGCTTAAATCCACCATTAACTGATATACCCGATGGTGATTGGAAATGTCCTCGTTGTTCAGTAAGTATAATATGTTGTAATTATAAGGTTTTGCTTATTTAATTAATTTTCTAATTAGTGTCCACCTCTTCCTGGCAAAGTGATGAAAATCCTGACGTGGCGTTGGGTAGAACCCGATCCAAATGAAAAACCAGAACCTGGTAGTAGTAAAGGAAAGCCTCAGAGAAGACGTGAATTCTTTGTAAAATGGCATGAGGTATTAATTTTAACTTGATTTTGTAATAAAAGTTGTTCATACTTCAATAATTGTAGCGATCATACTGGCATTGCTCATGGATAACCGAATTACAATTGGATGTGCATCATCCATTGCTACTTCGTATGTACCAGCGTAAATATGACCTTGAAGAACCTCCTAAGTTGGAAGACACAATGGATGAGGAAGGTTCTAATTATAAATTAAATTGTAACAAAATTAGAACTAAGGAATTAGAAGAAAGATATTTCAAGTATGTTGATTGAATTTTGCTTTTTGAAATTTAAAATTCAATTTTTATTTTGCTTTTATTAGGTATGGTGTTAAACCAGAATGGTTACTTGTTCATCGTGTAATTAATCATCGTACTATGCGTGATGGACGTACATTATATTTAGTGAAATGGCGTGATCTTCCATATGATCAGGCTACTTGGGAGGAAGAAACTGATGATATTAGTGGATTAAAGACTGCTATTGAGTATTATATGGTGAGTTTTATTAATTTTAGTATTTTTAAAAATGCTTTTAATGTTTTAATTTACAGGATTTACGTGCAGCTTGTAATAGTGAAGGAATATCCAAAAAAGGCAAAAAGGGTAAAGGAAGAAAAAGTAAAACCAAAGAACTTCTGGATGATGACGATCGAACAGGACCTCGACGTTATACTCCACCTCCAGAAAAACCAACGACGGATCTGAAAAAGAAATACGAAAAACAACCAGATTTCATAGCAGAAACTGGTATGCAATTGCATCCGTATCAGTTGGAAGGCTTGAACTGGTTGCGTTATTCTTGGGGACAAGGAATTGATACTATTCTTGCCGACGAGATGGGTCTGGGTAAAACCATCCAAACGATTACATTTTTATATTCCTTGTACAAAGAAGGACATTGTAAAGGTCCATTTTTACTTAGTGTTCCTTTGTCTACTATTATTAATTGGGAAAGAGAATTTGAATTATGGGCGCCAGATTTCTACTGTATTACATATGTTGGTAAGAAATTTGCTCATCATTTACAATACAAAATATTATTTTTATCTTTCTTAGGTGATAAGGATTCTCGTGCCGTAATTCGGGAGAATGAACTGAGCTTTGAAGAAGGTGCCGTTCGTGGTGGACGAGCATCTAGAATTAGAGCTAGTTCTATTAAATTTAATGTCTTACTCACTAGTTACGAATTAGTATCTATTGATGCTGCATGCTTGGGATCTATCGATTGGGCTGTGCTTGTTGTAGATGAAGCGCATAGATTAAAAAGTAATCAGTCGAAGGTGAGGAATTATTTTATTTTCACTGTTAAAATTTACTCACCATAAGAATCAAATAAAATAGTAATATATGTCGCATTCGGACGAGACTAGGACTCGGCCTATCGACTGACCCTTGGCAAGTTCTCATTAATTATTCAATAGGAGGGGAGCAAGGGGGGTCAAAGTTGAAAATCTTGTGCGTTTTGAAAATTAAAAATGTGGGCCGATTTGATTCATTATTTTTGGTTTGAATGGTATGTCTTATCAACTTGAAATTTTCACCATCATAAAGAGAAGGCAAAAGTGTAGTTGCCCTTTTTTCAAAAAAACCACCTAGTACCTGAAAAATTGCATTCGATAGGATAACAGAAACGAAAGTAGAGGAGTTGGTGCCCAAAGACTTGTGATCAGGTGATCAATAAAGGCATTGCAGGGAGATATTTTGTGCTCTTGAATATCTGATTCTTATGGCGAGGGCTATACTAAGAGTTATCTTATCGCAGGTATAGCAAGTGTGGAAGAATGCGATGTTGTAATTTTAAGATATTAAAAACTTATTTTTGTAGTTTTTCAAATGTCTATTAAATGGATATAATATTGCATATAAATTATTATTAACTGGAACACCACTGCAAAATAACCTAGAAGAACTTTTCCATTTATTAAACTTCTTGAATAGTGCAAAGTTCAATGATCTTGCATCTTTCCAAAATGAATTTGCCGATATTTCAAAGGAAGAACAAGTTAAAAAATTGCACGAATTGTTGGGACCTCACATGTTGCGTCGTTTGAAGGCTGATGTACTTAAAGTGAGTTCATCATCAATATTACCTGTAGAATTTTCTTTAAATTTTTATTTAATTCTTCCAGAATATGCCATCAAAATCAGAATTTATCGTACGTGTAGAATTATCACCGATGCAGAAGAAGTTCTATAAATACATTTTAACGCGTAACTTTGAAGCTTTAAATCCAAAAGGAGGTGGTCAGTCGGTGTCTTTACTTAACATAATGATGGATTTGAAGAAATGTTGTAACCATCCATACATGTTCCCTGCTGCTGCTGAAGAAGCACCTTTAGGTCCTAATGGAACATATGAAATCACCAATCTTACTAAGGCATCCGGAAAATTAATCTTACTTTCAAAAATGTTAAGGAAACTAAGGGAACAGGGACACAGGTGGGTTTTTGTATAAAGGAAAATAGTCATTGAAGCAAACAAATTTGTTTTTAACGAGTTGAAATTTATTTTAAGACTTGAAAATATTGACTCATTTCAACCATGTCTGCAGTCAGGCATGCTCACAAATATATACTTTCCAACAAATTATTCCTACATTTCATTCGTTGGGGTTCAGCTTCTTCATAGGGAATGTAGAGATGACAAACATAAACACTTATAATACTTATATTGTACCCCTCATTATGAATTTGTGACCTATATCACCGATGAGCATGATACAATGGCAAACACGCCATTGAACCATTGCATCAGAGTTGACTAATTTCCTTTCAAATGCTTTTCATAAATAAAAACAGAACGCTAACATTTTTTCATTTATTTATACTAATAAGATATGTTTTGCTTAAAAACGTGGTGAAAAAATGTCATGTAGGTCAAAGACCCTAGAAAATCATAGTCGTATTCATGAAATGAGAATTATTACTAAATTACAAATGTAAGATCTTAATAATGATAATCATGCAATAACTGAAGCTATAATTCTATGGTTGGTCGTAAGTATATTTTTGAAAGTTTTGAGAATTTACAAATAAATGTTTTAAGACCATGCTCCAAATCAGTTATGCACATAAGCATTTTGTGGTTTTGATATCTTATTGTAAATGTTATTATTTTTGCAATAAATCGTTTAGTCCAGTCAATGAATGCCCAAAAGCGGATTGTAGAGGACATGGAATGGGGGAGAATTTTTCTCTTGAGGGATGTGTTGGGGGTAGTTAGGAGGCAAAGATACTAAAAGTTCCCACCCCTAGCCCTGCCGCTTCAAGGGGGAGGGGGTGGAAAGATTCCTATTTTCGGTTTCTTGCTTATAACTCGGAAATGGTGAGTCGTATGGTAAGAACTATTTGCAACAAAATAAAAGATAATTAAATTTCCTACAAGACTGTTTATATTCATTTTCTTTCTATGTGTCATAGTTTCCGAGATATTCGTCAGCGAAGATCGGTAATTTTCGAAAAACTTTTTTTTGCCTCACATTTTTTGTCAAACTCGCCCTTCTAACTCCTCAGCCTTGTATTTTACAGAACACTCGTCAGATAGAAAGTTGTAGAGCATTCAATCCCCTTTCAAAGTATGTAATAGTTACTAATTTTTCTTCTACGGGTCAGAAGTTACAGCAATTTGAAGTTTTTGGATACATTTTGTGATTTCTCAAGAAAAGTCAGTGAATGCCCAAAAAGGAGTTGTAGCGGAATTCTTCTTTTAAAGAATATGTTGCGGGTAGTAAGGAGGCAAAGATACTAAAACTCCCCGCCCCTAGCCCTACCAGTTTAGGGGGGGGGGAATTTCCCTTTTGTCGGTTTTTCGTTTATAACTCGGAAATGGTGTGTCGTACGGTGAAAAGCATTGCTTACAAAATACAAGATAATTAAATTTCCTACAAGAATGTTAATATTCATTTTCTTCCTATGTATTATAGTTTCTGAGTTTTGAAAAAATTTACTTCCTTAAACTCTTCATTTTCGTCGACTGCAAATTTGTAATTGGGATTTTTATGTACCACAACCAGGCAATATTTCTTATTTTAAATGAATTTTTGTTAATATTAAGGTGTCTCCCCTTTGAGATAATGTCAGAAATGTCTTGGTTCATAACCTCCACTTGAAATTTGTTTTTCTTGCTTGCCATCCTAACAAGTTGGTACCAGTCTCTTGGCACATGAATATCATATCTTTTTCGACTTGTTTGATCAGTGCATGATCAGAGACACTAAATGTGTACGACCGAGAACAAGAAACTTTCAAAGTGGGGTATTGTAATATGGCATATTGGAAAATAGAACAAACGAATGCATTTTTATTTTGTCTGCCACATGTATCAAGAATAAAATACAGCGTGACTCACTCTACATGGAATATTCATTATATGACGATACATACATGATGATACTTCACTTGCAACCTTCCAGCCATGCATTCTGGCCACATGAAATGACTTGATTCCCCTGAAGGTTGTATGTAGCTAGTTGCCATAAATAAAACTCTTTTTGTAGAAAGGTATGGAGTCTGAAGTATTTGTTGCAAATCAAAGACATAGGTAACTTGTGAAGAATTTTCCAGGCCTTTTTTCTTGTCTTAATTTTTTGCCTCGTATGCCATATCAGCAGAAGCTTTTTTCTTTGATTTTTATTTGTTCCTCTTTATTAGAAGAGTACCTTTCTTTGGCCAATAAGATATCACATTTAGTGCATGTATCATTTTTTGGGTTTTTAAATCGCAAACCTAATTTGTGAAATTCACAAGCATATATTTTTATCGATACTGGCTTATCTTTACGATCTTCGAGGTACAAACTATACATTGTATTCAAATTCAGATTTGCTGCCAAATACTATTTATTTGTGAGCCATCTAACTATTGGTTTCTTAAGTAGTTACAAGAAAAACTGATAGGTGGCTACTGCACTTGCAACACTAGAAAAACAAAAAAAAAATACTTTAAAAAGTGAAATAATTTGAAATTGTTGCACATTTTCCAACAACATTGTTCTATACTGGCACTTTCATCTTAAACATAACCTGCTGTTAGTGATTGGTAATTGAAAAAAAACTGCGCGAAACCTCAACTTATCACACCAACTTGCTACGATAACTTGTGAAGCTGATATCGGTTTCATAAATACAACACAGCATTTGAGAAACAACTTTTGGCGATTTATAGAATTCATAACTTTATAGGTTAGATAAATTGCTTTCAGAAACCGGGCATTAGTCTTACTCTTTGCTGTAATATACTTCTTCCCTGTATTTCTATTTTTCTTTCTTATCTTAACCTTTTTGCGTGAATAAAATATTTTATCTTTTGTCTTTCAAATTTTAGCAACTGTTGATTTACTTAATTTCATTTCACGACATATTTCATTTTGTTTTTCACCACTTTGTAAATGTTTTATAATTTCATATTTCTCTTTTAATGTAAAACATTTTCTTTTTTTGTTGAAAACACCGTCATCCATTTTTTTAAATTATCAGCGTAACTAAGCATACCGAACGATTGGCGACACGATACTGACTGTTGAATGCTGTTTGCATCTAGAATGTGCTAGTATGTTCTTACTTTTGGGGAAGTCCCTTGTTTTATACTTAAAAGTTCCTTATAACCAAAAATATTTGAAATTTTATATAAGTGTGTCCAAGATAAGAATGCACAGCATGGGGTCTTGGAAATGGGAGATACAGCATCGGTTAAATGGGATGAAAGTTGGCTACTTATAGGACCTTTTTGTTGGCATTTGCAAAATCTAGATATCTTGGATAGTTTCAGAGATATATTTAAAAAAAAGTAGATTTCTCGATTTTTGTTATTATTTTTTCTTTCCTTTATTTGAAGAGATCAGAAAACTAAAACCACTTTTTCATTGCTACTTTTTGTTCTCTATTAAAACATGCTAACAAAATTCCTGCACAATGTTTCGGTTTCGAGTAACCATCATTAACCTCATTTTTTTAAATAGGTGGAAAAACAATTGAAAATTGTTTTGAATAGCTCTTGCCACGATTCTAATGATGTAAACATGATAAGGTTACTTTGGTTTTGATTTTTTTGTGTTGAACGCTGCTGTGCCCAACTGTAATAATTGCTGTTCATCTTCAAAATTTTGGTTGAGCACATGATTCTTGACATAACCCCAGAGGAAAGAAATCTAACGGTGTTAGATCAGGTGATCGTGCAGGTCAGGGTACTGCAGAATGCCTTAATTTATAGCATAAGAAATCAAAATAACCCTATCATTAGAACCATTAGAATCGTGACAACAAGAGCTATCCAACACAATTTTCAATTGTTTTTCTGCCTATTTAAAAAAATGAGGTTGATGATGGTTACTCGAAACCAAAACGTTGTACAGGAATTCTGCTAGCGTATTTTAATAGAGAACAAAAATTGGCAATGGAAAACTTGTTTTAGTTTTCCGATATTGCTTCAAATGAAGGAAAGAAAAAATAACGAAAATCAAGAAATCTACTTTTTTTCTAAATATCTCTGAAACTATTCAAGATATCTATGCAAACATAAACAAAAAGATCCTATAAATAGCTAACTTTCATTCCATTTAAGCGATGCTGTATCTTACCATTTCCAAGATCCCCATACTGTGCATCCTTATCTTGGACACACTGTATACAAAAAACGGTTCGTTTTATACGAAAGATTGTTATAACCAGGTTCGTTATATGAAGAAAAACTTAACACAGTTCTTATGGAACAACTTTGGTTTGTACTTTTCAAATTGGTTTTTTACGACCCAGAGTTTGCTTTAACAGAGTTCATTATAAGTTAACATCACTTTATTGTGTTGTAGGTCCCAGTTATAATGAGAAAAATGAAGTCAATGTTGGTCATGCCATGTAAACTGATTTTCATTTAAGTTATCAGAGTTGTTAACCCCACACCCTAACCTCAATTTCTGACATTTTGCACGAATACCAATTTGAAAATTTGTTTTCGTGGCCAACCTATACTCCTTTTATTTCTTGAATGAATCATACTAACCCTGATGAAGCAGAAAAGAATTATCATTTCTGTACATGACCTCATAGGTCGGAGTTTGAAATAAAGGTATCTAAAACTTTTTTACTGCTTTCTGGTGTATCTAAAAAAAAAATAAGGAGAATAGTACACTAAACGATTGCCATTTATTGAATACCCTTACCTTTTTAGTTGATGTTAATTTTACTACATTCAGTAAGAATTTTTGCAGTTCTCTCTTTAATTACTCTTGGCATGTTTGTAAACTGTGATATAACCTATTTAAAACACTTCACTCACAACTTATCAGTATAGCTTGTCACATTATCATTCTTATTATTACAAGAAGCAATCTTAGTGATAAACCAAAGAACTAAAAAGAAAACCTAACCTCACTAAAACTTGAGAAATGACTTTTGTAAGTTTTTAAAAATATTGTTAGATCAAAAAGTATAAATTCTTAAAAAGACTTAAGTAGACTTACGTTTACACCAATTGTAAATCCTAAAATGATATAGTTGAGGTATGTTTTTAGTACTTCATAGAATGTTAAAAAATATAAGTCTATATATGCCATTTTGAGGGTCTTTTTTACAGAAAATATTGAGTTTTGTGTAGATTTATGCTGTTTTGATTTACACTAAATAAAATTCTTCGCTGATATGTTCACTTACGTCTTTCTGAGAGATCTAAATGGCATATTCATGAAATATGTTATTTTTGGTATTAAAAATCTTGACTTCTGCAGTATAAATAGACTTATTTTAACAGATTGTAAAATGCAACTTCTTAAACACGTATCTGTAAAAATTCTATTTTTTGGCAAACATTGACTTATGACCTTTTAATTGCCAACCACAGAATTGTCATTGTTAAACAAGAATCGTCTCATCATTAATGCTAGGTAATATTCAAAAATTGTGATCATTGATCTAAATGGCAGTAACTGTCTTCCAAACTGTTAATCCAAGACAGTGAGATGTTCAAGAATAATCAACTATGCTTCACTTGATCTATCAATAAATAAGAATTCAATGCATGTAAGCAAAATGCTTGCCATCTTCTCACTGGAAATTGTAGTTTCTGAAAGAAAATCATGTTAGGAATGGAGAGCTACCTAGACAAATTTCTTTTTTTTTTTGTTCACTTCATCATTGATGATCATATAAAATTATAAACCTTGCCATTATATCATATTTATTTATGTACTAGATCTAATTTGTGTTGAAATAGAAAATCTATTTATGTTGTTTTGTGTCTTGACATAACTTGAAATTTATCTGTTACATTAATGCTAGTATATTTTTGGTTGATAAACATAGTAATAAACTTCATTAATTAAGATTTTAATAATCAAGTGAATCATTTTAGGGTATTAATCTTCTCACAAATGACCAAGATGTTAGATGTATTGGAAGATTTCTTAGAAGGTGAAGGGTATAAATATGAACGTATAGATGGTGGTATCACCGGTACAGCTAGACAAGAAGCTATTGATCGCTTCAATGCACCAGGAGCTCCACAATTTGTGTTCTTACTTTCCACAAGAGCCGGCGGTTTGGGTATTAATTTAGCAACGGCCGATACTGTTATTATTTACGATTCTGACTGGAATCCTCATAATGATATTCAGGCTTTCTCGAGAGCTCATCGTATTGGGCAAGCCAACAAAGTCATGATATATCGATTTGTCACACGTAACAGTGTTGAAGAAAGAGTCACACAGGTACACTTCTTGTGTTTGATGTTTGAATTTTTGTAAATTTGTTAATCTTGATAGGTGGCCAAACGTAAAATGATGTTAACCCATTTGGTTGTAAGACCTGGTATGGGTGGTAAAGGTACAAATTTTACCAAGCAAGAATTGGATGATATTCTTCGTTTTGGAACAGAAGAACTCTTTAAGGAAGACGAGGGCAAAGAAGATGAGGCAATTCATTATGATGATAGGGCAGTAGAGGAATTGTTGGATAGAAGCAAAGAGGGTATCGAACAAAAAGAAAATTGGGCCAATGAATATCTCAGTTCTTTCAAAGTTGCCAGTTATGTAACTAAAGAAGGTGATAATGAGGAAGAACAGAATACTGAGATTATCAAACAGGAAGCTGAGAATACAGATCCTGCCTATTGGATTAAGTTGTTGCGTCATCATTATGAACAGCAGCAAGAAGATATAGCTCGTACTTTAGGTTAGTACACCCTGTATAAAACAAATATTTTCACTAGCTAATATTATTTTATTCTTTAACAATAGGTAAAGGTAAACGTGTTCGTAAACAAGTGAATTATAACGATGGTGGAATGACCACTGACACACGCGAAGATAGTACCTGGCAAGAGAATCTCTCAGATTATAATTCAGATTTCTCGGCCGGTTCAGATGAAGACAGGGAAGATGATGACTTTGATGAGAAGAATGATGATCTTAGTCGTCGTGGAAGGAGACGTTTGGAGCGCAAAGATGAACGTGATCGTCCATTGCCACCCTTATTAGCTCGTGTTGGTGGCAACATTGAAGTATTAGGATTTAATGCTCGTCAACGTAAAGCTTTCTTAAATGCCATTATGAGATATGGTAAATATGGTAAATTATCAAGAAACTCATGTGTTTAAATAATGTTGTTATTTAATTTTAGGAATGCCTCCACAAGATGCATTTAACTCACAATGGTTAGTTAGAGATTTAAGAGGAAAATCAGAAAAAATCTTTAAAGCGTACGTGTCGCTCTTTATGCGTCATCTTTGCGAACCTGGCGCTGACAATGCGGAAACATTTGCTGATGGCGTACCGCGCGAAGGTTTAAGCCGGCAACATGTTTTAACGCGTATCGGCGTCATGTCGCTAATTCGTAAAAAGGTAAAGAAATATTTTAAATTTAAATGTTGTGTATTTTAATCTTCACAAAACAATTGAATACAGGTACAAGAGTTTGAACATATTAATGGCGAATACAGTATGCCTGAAATTATTCGCAAAGGTATAATGACTGAAACAAGTAAAAATGCAGCAAATGCAACTGCAACCACTGCAGGTGAGGCTGATACACCAAAGAGCGCAACAACGAGTACAAGTGCAACACCTGCTACTAGTGCAGCTGCTAGTCCGGCTCCCACTCAAGCAGAGCCTGCTGATAAAGAAAAGGAAAGTGAAGAAGCTAAAGATTTAACTAAAGATGCTAAAGAAGAAACTAAAGAAAAACCAGAAGAAAGTGTTGCTCAGAAAGCAGATGCTGCATTATCTGAGTCTGAAACAAAAGCTGAAGGAAAACCAGAAACTTCACAGTTGGTGAAGCCAGAATCTGGTGAAGCCGAAGTAAAAGATGAAGATAATAGTGAAAACAAAAAGAGTGAAGAGAGTGAAGATAAAGGCGAAAACATCAAAGAACCAAAGGAGGAACAGAAGAAAGAAATCAAGGAAGATGAGTCAGAAAAGAAAGAAGAAAAACCTAAAGATGAAAAGAAGGAAGATGATGATGATGTTGTTATTGTTCCTGATGAAAAGGTTGACTTATTTGTATTTGTGACTATTTCATTGTTTTATTTGTTGTTTTTAATAGGGTAAAGAAAAGAAGGCTGAAGGAGCAGAAATTGAAGAGCCTGGTAAGAGGCGATTCATGTTCAATATTGCAGATGGCGGTTTCACAGAGCTACATACGCTTTGGCTCAATGAAGAGAAGGTAAGAGAATCATTTTTATTGTGGCTATTGTATTCTTATAAAATTTCATTGTTATTTAAATAAATCTTAGGCTGCCACTCCAGGACGAGAGTATGAAATATGGCATCGGCGTCACGATTATTGGCTATTGGCTGGTATTGTAACACATGGTTATGGCCGTTGGCAAGATATTCAAGCTGATACACGTTTTGCAATAATTAATGAACCGTTCAAAATGGATGTGGGTAAAGGCAATTTCCTTGAAATAAAAAATAAATTTTTGGCAAGGAGATTTAAGGTACGTAAATCACTAGTTATTATTTATTATTCGAGACTCATTCGTTTTTTTTTGTAGTTGTTGGAACAAGCTTTAGTAATAGAAGAACAGCTAAGAAGAGCTGCATATTTGAATTTAACTCAAGATCCAAATCATCCAGCAATGTCTCTTAACGCTCGATTTGCTGAAGTCGAGTGTCTTGCTGAATCACATCAACATCTTAGCAAAGAATCATTGGCTGGAAACAAGCCTGCTAATGCGGTGTTACATAAAGTACGTACAAATTATCTTAATGCATCATTTTGTTATATCTTATTCTTTTCAGGTTTTAAATCAATTAGAAGAACTTCTGTCAGATATGAAATCTGATGTATCAAGATTACCTGCAACATTAGCGCGCATACCTCCGGTTGCGCAACGTTTACAAATGTCAGAACGTAGTATCTTATCGCGCTTAGCTGCAACTTCTTCATCTACAAATCAATCAGCTGGTAAGTATTCAATCGATATTATATTAATATAAAACAATGATTTGATTTTAATTGCAGCACAAGTGATGAGTCAGTTCCCTCCTGGTTTTAATGCGGGCAATCTGCCGAATTTTGCAGCGGCGGCCGCTGCAGCTAATTTTGCCAATTTTAGGCCACAGTATTCAGTCCCGGGACAACCTCCTACTGGGTTCCCTTCATAAATTTTGTAGTAAGTTGTCGTAAACTTTTGTAAAGGTTTAAATAAATGTTTGCCATTTTAAACTTGCGCTTACGTCTTAAAAACTTTTTACATTAGAATATTTTATTATTGACGTTATAGTGAAGATTAACTAGAAAATAGTATTTTTATGCACAGTTTGAAAATAATTAAAATCTAGATGTACCAATTTATATGATTTGGCAACATGACAGTTGATGTTTGGTGGTAACGCAACAAACAAAATTCGATCAGATGAAGTTATCAACCACAGTCACTAGACGTTTTGTCAGTACTTATATTTAGATTTACATATCTGACAGTATAGCTACCATGGAGATTATTGATGAAATTCATGAATATCATGAAATTTGTGTCCAAATAGTTAAAAGTATGTGAAGCTTCAGTAGAGAATTCTCAAGAATGACTAGGCTAAAGGGGGGAAGAACCTGAATAAGGCTTGGGTCTGAAGGCTCCTTTTTCCATTTTTGACAGTCCTCCAGAGCTCGCTACACAATCCTTATTTGCCCCAATTCGTTTGGTTTCAAAAGAGATGGCGAGGGAAACTGTAGAACTTACCCTTGGCTGCATGCCTATGGACTCTTATATTATTATTTTCCACTAGTCGCTTTATAACTCCTAATTACCAAACCAAATTTTTTTCGTTCCAGTCTGGTAATCGGACAGAATCGTGCTTGTTGTTCCAAAAAAAGATTCCAGCTTGATTTGGAGCTTTGATTCTGGAGTTACGAATTGAGTTCGCCTTTTGGGGCAGATTTTTGCCACTGGGTGCCACCGCGTTTGCCCCTCGCCCACCCTTCGAGTTCGTTTGAAATTGGTTAATGTGTGTTTTTCGTCCTATAAGGTGATTAATGAAATGTTTGGGCCAATTTGGAGGGCTCTCGACTGGATATACTGAAGTCTGAATGACTCCAATGAACATTCGGATCTGTTCTAGCTTTGTAATATAGTCAAAGACAGTTTGGGAAGGTAGGTAGGTCATAGACTACTATTCGATTTTTGTTTTCACTGCTCCGTACAAGTTACCTTGAATAGTGCAAAACTACTCATAATTGTGTGGTGCTGGTTTTAGAATCTAAGGTTATGTAATTTTGAAATCTAAACTACAATCTTGCAATATCTAAAAGAGTTTAAAAAGAAAGGCAGCAGAATATGCAAAATGAATAGTTGTTACATACTGCCAACAATAATATAGTAAATATAATCTTTGTGTAATCTGACAGAATTACATTTATGCTATAAACATAACCTAAAATGTCTGAAATGTGAGATTTATACTTAACATTGACTGAAAGTAAAGCAGAATTCAAAATAATAAAATTCCTATACATATTAAGAATTGCAACTTGATAATGAAAAATGTCACACTGGATGGAAGATTGAATGTACAGTGTGTCCAAGATAAGGATGCACAGCATGGAGATCTTGGAAACAGTAAGAGATACAGGATCGGTTAAATGGGATGAAAGTTGGCTATTTATAGGACCTTTTTGTTGGCGTTTGTAAAATCTAGATATCTTTGATAGATTCAGAGATATTAAAAAAAAAGTAGATTTCTCGATTTTTGTTTTTATTTTTTCTTTCCTTTATTTGAAGAGATATCGGAAAACTAAAACCACTTTTCCATTGCCATTTTTTGTTCTCTATTAAAATTCCTGTACAACGTTTCGGTTTCGAGTAATCATCATCAACCTTATTTTTTTAAATGATGGTTACTCAAAACCGAAACATTGTACAGGAATTTTAATAGAGAACAAAAAGTGGTTTTAGTTTTCCGATATCTCTTCAAATAAAGGAAAGAAAAAATAAAAACAAAAATCGAGAAATCTACTTTTTTTTTAATATCTCTGAATCTATCAAAGATATCTAGATTTTACAAACGCCAACAAAAAGGTCCTATAAATAGCCAACTTTCATCCCATTTAACCGATCCTGTATCTCTGATTGTTTCCAAGATCCCCATGCTGTGCATCCTTATCTTGGACACACTGGTATAGTCTATGACCTATCTTTCCAGAATTCCATTGACTATATGTAAATAAACATGCAGGCGTAAATGTTGTCCTCGCTCTAATGTTTTCTAGTCTCTTTGTCACACTGCAAGCCACTTGGAAATTACTTTTTAAAGCAAATTGCATTTTCCATGCTTATGCTTCTGTTTTTATATAGTGACATTATTTAGGTTATGTAACTGTCAATATTCAACCATAAGAGCAGCAAGGAAAAGAATTTTTACATTTACTGACCTTAATGTCACACCCGACACTTCCATAGAAGTTATACAATCCTCATATTTGTATCTTGTTTTTCAATACCCTCTCACAGCTTAATGTGCGGTTCATCAGAAACACTGCTTATACAAAAGTAATTAAAATGTCTTACAAGCAAGATATAGAATTAAAAAAAAAGTTATGATTAAAAATCGTTCCTGGTAAAAGCAGATATAAGATTACTGTCGTTAGACTTTGTGGCGCTCTGTCATGTTGGTTTCTTTTAGATGATCAGTTGACCATTGGTAAAGAGAGAGTTTTCTATCATTTTTTTTGAAGACTTAGATTACCTTTACAATTTCTTTCTGCTGCCAACTCGTGCAGTTAACAAACACATCATGTACATATAAGTTCACATTTCTAACCTCAAATTATAAGTATTTAAAGCAATTTAATGAAACACTTAATGTTAGAAAAATTAAACAGTAGTGGATTGAAGAAGAAATGCTGAAACTGAATTTTTTTAAATTTAATGTGTTGTAATTTTCTTTTAGAAATGCAACATGACATTTAACGTAAGCGCAAGCTTTGAGAAAATTGAATTTAATTGTTTCATTCTTATTTTACAGATATATCAAGCACTTCATTTTTTGCTCAGATCTCTGGCTGACAGTGTTTGGCTCTCGATGTCTTATTAGTTATATTATTAATGATAATAGTGAAATTTTAAGCTAGTTGTTATTTTAATTTTATTTTGCTAGCTTATGAAAGTTAAAGTATTTTTTATTTATTATTGTGTTTAGGATATTAATTAAAATGATGATGGTAAATGGTACAAACCATTTATTATCATTATTAATATTATTAAACATATTGTTTACACAATTCTTGAATTATCATGATGGAGTGCACATACACACACACATCCACACACACAGTTTTATTAATGTACCCTGAATATAATTAATTAATGATAATAGGTAGATATGCATAGGTTGTAGTGTGGTTAGTTATTTGTTACGATAAGATCTCTCCACTTTTATTGGTGGTAGAATTTTCTAAATAAATGGTATGTAAAACATTCCTAAGACTTAGTAAAATTTTCATGTAACAACAGCATTATTACTAGCTACACACTTTGTAACAAATCCTCAATTAGAAATTAAAACATTCTTTTCATGTACTACTTTGATTATTTTTAATATTTGTGGGAACAAAAATCTCCAGTGTTTTTATTGATCTTAGGTTTTGGTTGCAGTGAAGGTTTACCATTATTGTACTATCTTGGTCATAAGTTATGCTCTGATTTGCAAGGCTTATTGCCAAACTCTCAAACATGTTAAAATCTGGTAATTCTGAGGAAATACAGATTGTCAGTAACTGTAATGCTCTGTGTAACATGTGATGTGAGCTGGGTCATATGACACGGTCACGTCACAGTCATATTGAAAATGACCGTCACATCATTTTACTTTGTGACATTAAAATGACAAAAACATCAGTTTTATGTAAAATTTGTCATATATCAAAATGACGTGACCGTCAATTTCATTCTGACCGTCACAAACATGCTAGACCTGATGTGTCCCTGTGTACATATCAACTGCTTATTCGGCAGTTTTATTGTACTGATGCAGTTACAGCTTAACCTTCCTGTGTGTAGCGTGTATTTAATATTACCGGTGTATTTATTAATTAAAAATGTCTAGGAAAAAAAGCGTTGCTTTTCGTTATTATAATTTAATATCAAATTCCGCGAAAATAAAGACATACGATTGCAAGTTTTGTAAAAACAAGACGGCTATGCATGCAACTAGAATGGTGAATCATCTAGCGGCATGTTAAAAGTGTCCGGATATAATAAAAAACGAAATTAAAAAAGAACAACGCCAACGGAACAATAAAAATGAAACTATTTTATCCTGCAGTTCAAGCGTTTCAACAGCTGCAACAGATTTACTATCACCAATTTCTCAAAGTGTGGTAAATAAAAACTTATTGAATTCATCTTCGACGCCAACATCAAAATCATCAGTCTTGCTTTCCAAGTTTGTTGACTGCACCACTGTAGATGAAACAGACGAAATATGGAAATTACTGGCCATGGCCATATATGCGACAGGTTCATCCCTGAATATGACAGAAAATAAATATTGGATTAATTTTTTTAAGCGAATTAGACCTTCTTTACAACTGCCCTCACGCCATAATTTATCATTGACACTATTGCAAAACGTGTACAATAATGTACAATTACAAGTACAAAACAGTCGAGCAAATGCTTATGTTGTTGGCATTCAATGTAATGGATGGTCTAATATAAGCAACGCTAGTATAATTAATTTTATCGTTACAACTCCACAACCAGTATTTTATAAGACAGTATCAACTGAAGAACATCGTCATATGGGAGAATATGTGGCAGAACAGATTGAAGCTGTATTTACAGATATTGGTATTAATAAGGTTATTGCATGCTGCACAGATAATGCAGCAAACATGAAAAGAGCGTGGGATTTGCTTCGGGAAGAGTATAGAGATAAACCAATTTCTTTTTATGGGTGTGCTGCTCACACGCTTAATTTATTAGTGAACGACATAACTAAGTTAAATACCACAGACATATTAATAAATTCTGCGAAAGCAATTATAAAGGTTATTAAAAGTAAATCTGTGTTAACTTCTGCATTTTTTAATTTACAAAGAGAAAAGCAAGAACCTAGGAAATGCGTACTTAAGTTAGCAGTTGCTACTAGATGGGCTTCAACTGTATTATCTTTCGAGAGCCTTCTAAAGAACAAAAACATATTAAAAGCATTGGCGATTAATGACGAATATCAGGATTTGATAGAAAAAAGAAATAAAACCAATATATTGGATGACGATATATTTTGGAAAAGGATCGAAAGTTTCTTAAAAATTTTACAACCACTAAAGAAATGGATAACCGTTTTGGAATCAGATGAATGTAGAATAAATGAAGTAACGGAAGCACTTATTGAAATAGAAAAAGTATTTAAAAAAGAGCTCCCATTATCAGATCTATCAAGTAGCGAACAGGATAAAATACTGGAAGCAGTGCAAGCCAGAAGATGTGTTTAAAACCTATTCACTTCTCCGCAAATATACTACATCCTAAACAGAAGCGTAAAATTTAATTTAACTAGAATTTTACAATCATTAATTCTTATTAATCAATTATAGGCAAGCATTTGTCTGCGGGAGAAATAGTCCAGGGCTTACAGTACATTCACAGTTTGGCAAGACATTTATCTAATGTTGACGAAATTAAGTGCTAGAAAACCTTGCTGATTGTAGAAGTAATTCTGGTTTTTGGGAAATGCAATTTGTTCAAGATTCTGCTATAAATGCAAATATATCACCTGTAACATTTTGGAAGGGAATTTGTACAGAATTTCCGCTCAGATTTGTGGCAGAAGCGGTACTTACCATGCCAGCTACTTCTGCAGCCACAGAGAGAAGTTTCAGTTCTTTGGAAACATACATACAAAGAAAAGAAACCGTTTGTCGGTTAAACGTGCTGGAATGTTAACTTATGTTAACCACAATTTGAAACTGTTTAGTGCAACTGCAGACAAGATAAAAATAGTAACCAACAATGATAAATCTTTGAACTTTTTTGGATACAAAGCAAACGAATTACCAGGGGATCCCACTGATACCAGTGAATCGACTGTGACTCTTGGATTAGGTACTGGCTTTTAATTTCTATTCTTTGTTTGCAACTTATTTTAACTACTGGTCTTGTTTTTCTGAAGAGAAAACCATGGCCACAAATCAATCTGAACCAGGTTTCTTGGGTTGGTATTCACAAAGATGTGTCGATCAAAGTTCTAGCAGTGAAGATAGCAAACTTTACGAAGAGATGGATGCTGTATTATATGCTTCTGATGAACTGGAAGATGAGGATCATGTGGATAAAGATGAAGACATAGATTAAAAGTGTTGTTTTTTGTTTTTTTTTTCCTGTTATTAAACCAATGTTTATATTCCTTAGTCGTTTTATTACTTAAATATATGAAAGATGTGCACAAGTTATAAGTGACACAAAATGACCGAATATGACAATAAATGACAGTTATATGACGGTCAGATGTTACGATTTTTAAATGACGGTTATTATTTTACATCACTAGCTAACATGCTACTAAACACGGGTGACTAGATGACAGTGAAAAAAAGTTCGTTTTTTAACTTTTGAAAATGGCACTTCATTTTAATTAAAAATTTGAATTTGTATAATTAGGTTGAAATGCATTTAACTTATGTTCTATTGGTAAGTAGATTGAGACAATTAGCAAGCAAAAATCATAAAAAATAATTTTGTTAGAAAATGAAAAAAACAGGCCTACAACCAGAATTACACAGTTGTGATAGCACATCTTTTACCTTGTGGAAGGAGGAACTTGAAGGTTTTATGGAATAAATTAGAAATATTCATCTGGGTACTAAAAGGTAACACAATTCCATTATTATTCGATGTTGTGAATGGGCGCATTCAGAGCACTAAACTGTTTAGCTAAATGGTAAACAATGTCTTGTTTACGTTTGCATTCAACACTATACTAGACACTAAACGCCATGTTGTCTCAACGGTATGTTTGAGCATTGATTGACATACAATCAATGGTTTGAGGTTACTTATATTAAATTGTGTATTTTTAAAGTACACGTTTGTTGTAACTTCTCTGCAAATAATAATTAATAATTTTATTTTAGACAGTCTGTTATTTGTATTATAATTTCAGGATGGTTTGAGATCAAGAAATTACAAATCAGGAAAACTTACAATTATTATCGTTTCGTGGAATCAATCGATTGTTAACTATTATGAAATCATTTAATAGCAAAATCTTTTTTGTTGCTGGGATTATATTATCATTGGGCATCTTATTTATTTTGCATAAGGGTTAAATACGTAAATACAACCAATTTAAAATCCTAGATTGAAGTTACAACATTGGAAATATGCGTGCTTTTGATGATGTTCCTTGTTAGATGGCGCTTGTGTGGCACAGTTTAGTTCAGTAAACATAAAAATTTTATGTTGAGTATGTTGACAAACTGTTAGAAGTAAGCGAATCCATTCAGTACTCTCAAACTTATAAACTGTTTAAACAGTTTAGTGCTCTGAATGCGCCCAATGATTGTGGTTTTATAATTAGATTGGTAATGGAAAATTATATACTCTATGCTTTCAGGTACTCGCATTTTACATGTGGCTTATTTTGGAAATTCTTTTGGATTGTTCAGCAGGTGGCCATTCCTTTATTTAATACCTACAAGTCAAAATCAATATATTATAGTAAACTTCTGTTCTCAGAGTTCGGAATTAGCAGAGCTGGACTAATGCATAAGCAGACTAAGCACATGCTTAGGGACCTCGCTCAATAGGGGCCCCTGGAAATTCTTCTATATATTTTTTAATTCATATATACAGGTGTCCAGGATAAAATGGGGTACATGGGAATATTGGTAACGGTAATAGATACAAGATCGTTCAAATGGAGAAAAAGCTGCGCATTTACGTGCTCATTAACAATTCAGATTTATATTTTCAAACATTAATCCTGTTACTGAGATACAGGGCAAAAACGAGAAATGTGCGTTTTCTAAAAACCTCCATATTTTATTTATTGTAAGAGATACATTCACCAAATTGTTACGGCATGAGTAATGGGGGACTTTAAAAATGACCTTGAAAACATTCTAGGCTTACTAAGTTTTTCGCAGTCTTATTGAACTTTTGTTTTTCTTACGGGTACCATATTGGATTTCTACATTTTTGAAATCGTCATGAAAAGAGATTTTCAAGTCAGTACAACATTCCTATGTCCAGTAAAAAAAATGATCACAAATAGTGATATTGAAATTTGATCGAAGTAGGCATTGATTTAGAGGATTGCTCAAACAATAGCATGTTTGTTTGTTAATAAGACGACATTCAGTGTAAGTTACCTCGAGGAAATTAATCAGGTTTGCCATCTTGCAACTTGGGTTGCCTAAGCAGCTGTGATCATGTCGGACTCGCTCTTCTGAAAGCATGGTATAAAAAGAAATGCAGTTATTTGTATTATTATTGATTCAAGACAACCCTTGTTGGCTTGGCTAAAAGCAAGTTAAACATGAGGTCTGCACACAAATTGTTTGTCAAAACTATTGTTATTCATATTTAACTTCTTTTCCTGCTTGTTGGTATGATTAAAAAAACTTGGTATTAAAAAAAGTAAGAATGCAGTATTGTCAATTAACTAACACTTATTGTTAGTTTATAAAATTTGGATAATGAAGGTTGATGATTTATCTGGCAATATTTATCTGCAGTAATTCAAGTAAGTAATGAAACTACATTTTTGTTAAAGAACATCCACTTTATTGAGATGTAACAGACCTACTTGGTAGACAGCTGCCTGAAATACTGATTACACAATCCAACATACCTTAACAATTATTACATTACATGCATAGAGAAGGGAGCAAACATTGGCTGTGGAATACTAAACAGAAAGATTCTCTGTGCACCTGAAGCCAAAATTCTTGGACACATCATTCTTTTTTAAGTATATGCAGTTTTTGCATTAACATACATTGTATGCATGTCAACATTTGTGACATTGCTAAACAACCATGAAATCATTTTACAAAAACTTGCTTTGACTATTTCCTTCAGAAAATTTCAACCAATAAAAAGGTTTGAATTTTTGAATTGGAACCAATCGCGGGTGTATTACAGTGATAATTGTACTAGTGGAATTATCAACAATTTTGCTGACAGCAACTGTCAAACTTAATGGCTTTTACGTTTCTGGAGTTTTTATTTTTTGTTTGGTAGTATTTTGTTGCAGATTTTCTTTGGGAAGTAGTTTGACCAAATATCTCTCCTACATGTCAAAACATCCTATTTGACATGCACTTGGGATATTACTTGTGATAATCTGATAATACATAGTAATCCATAATAAACTTACAGTGTCATAAAAAACTTCAAAGTATGTTAAAAAATTAAGTCAAGATATTTGAGAACAAGTTTGATGACGTTATATTTGAATGACATAATTCTTCTGCTGATTACATTAAGAGATATGTAAAGATTTAAAAATCATTTTGATATTCTCACTGTTTTCTCTTAAACAAAAATAATTTTCGAGAAGATGAAATTATTCACAGATTTACACTGTATATATGCATATGTATATTCCGTTCACGATGTTTCTGGGTTGTAACAGGCCATGATTTCATTTTGTTATGTTGGAAGTGTTTTCTTTTTTTTTGAAAATTGTACCTGCGGCTACATTGGCGCTGTTGCACGATCAAAAATTTTGCATAAACGTTTAGTACCGATTAGTTTTGTTTTGTTAAAAAGAAATCAAGTTTTACTTATATTTACAGAATTACAAAAAAAGGACAACAGCGTGAGGTTAAACCACAAATTAAATAAAAGTCAGATATTTCGCTTCGACAAAGTTGTGGATTCTATTGCTTGCTCTCTCTCTCTCTCTCTCTCTCTTTCTGAAGACAAAAAATGGGAACATTGGTGGAATAGGGAGTGAGATATCTGACCTTTATTTAATCTGTGGTTAAACTGTCATAAAATCATAACCTTAAAGCACACAAGATTTTACAAGACGAGTTAATAGATAAACAGCCCGGTTTACAATATTCAAACCGTCATTCTTCCACAGCCGTATACGTCCCAGAAACATCGCGAACGCTGTATATTAACTTTGTAAAAACTTAAATATTCAATTTAGTAATAATATCACATACAATTATAAACTTTTTTTACAAGTTATGTATAGGTAATACACGAGTTTATTTAAACTCTTGTAAATATTCTACTCCCTCTATTTTATATTCTAAAGGTTTCTTATCACCGTGAATATGCATATGGATTTGTAAGTTGTTTCTTGTGACGCATTTATGATCACATATGCTGCACTCAAAGAATTCCTCTTCATTATGAACTCGCATATGTACTTTCAAATTGCTTCTAGTTGTACCTTTATAATCACACACATCACATTCAAAGGGTTTTTCACCGAGATGCATGCGCATATGTGCCTGTAAACTTCCTTTTTGAGCACTTTTGTAATTACATATTTCACATTTAAAAGGTTTCTCTCCACTATGAACGCGCATATGCATTTGCAAACTACTTCTTTGTGTAAATTTATAACTACATATTTTACATTGGAAAGGCGTTTCTCCACTATGAATACGCATATGTGTTTGTAAACTACCTTTCTGTGTGAATTTGTAACTACATATTTTACACTCAAATGGTTTCTCTCCACTATGAATAACCATATGTGCTTGTAAACTGACTTTTTGTGCAAATTTACAACTACACACTTTGCATACAAAAGGTTTTTCTCCACTATGAACACGCATATGTGTTTGTAAATTACTTCTTTGCGCACATTTATAACTACACATTTTGCATTCGAAAGGTTTCTCTCCAGTATGACGACGAATATGTGTCTGAAGACTGCTTTTCATGGTACATTTATAACTACATAAATTACATGCAAAAGGCTTCTCTCCACTATGAATACGCATATGTTCCTTTAAATGGTTTTTAACCGCACATTTATACCCACAGATTTCACATTCAAAAGGTTTTTCTCCACTATGAATAAAAAGGTGCGTCTTTAAGTGACTTTTAGTCGCGCATTTATAGTCGCATATTTTGCACTTGAAAGGCTTCTCGCCATTATGAACACACATATGTTTCTTCAGACAACTTTTTTGTCTACATTTATAATTGCACAAGCTACACTGAAAAGGTTTCTCATCACTATGAATTAATACATGAGACTCAAAATGGCTTTTCTTTGCACATTTATGACCACATACTTTACACTCATAAGGTAAATGTTTCTCGCCTGTGTGAATACGCATGTGTCTGTTTAATATATATTTCTCCCTGCATTTATAATTGCATAAGCCACACTGAAAGGGTTTGTCATCGCTATGAATTAAAATATGTGACTGTAGGTGGCTTTTCTTTCCAGTCGTGTAACTACATACATGACAATGAAATGGTTTCTTTTCTTGAGATTCCAGTTCTGTATCCGTTTGTTCTTGTTTTATAACAGTAACTTCTGTATAGGTATCTTGAAATATGCCTTTGGCATCTATAAAATGACCATTAATTACTTGAATAAAAAGAAAGATTTTATTATGTGATTACCATCTGACGAAAACAATTCCTCTTGCTTTGGAAAAAGTAAATATGGAGTTACACATTCTTTATTATCTTCAGTTTTGAGCTCCTGTAGTTTAGACTCCATTGTTTATTAGACTAGAAAAATAACACTTTTCCACTGCTTTTCACTAATAACTAAATTGCTTGTCAAATTAAATGTTGCCTGCTGATAAACAACAAACTTATAATAATAAACAATTACCACACACCGCAAACTTCGTATTGGATATTGATTTAGTACATGGTTTTCAAGTTGGGATTATTTCCCCAAAATCTAGGTACTATGGCAACGCCAGAGTAATAAATAACTTACTATTAACTAACTTGACAGGTTTCTTGAAAGATTAGAGTAATTTAACTGAAATTAGTGTTATGACGACTTAATTATTTAAGATGACATTTAGTTGTAGTTTGCAGCTATCTTATAAATATTTAAGTGATCAACTGCTGACAATAAGGACATTCTTTGAAATTGACTTTCCTAGGCGCAGACGTGGAATCTTTTTATTATAGAAAAAGGAATATCATTTCGTTTTAAATTATTTCAAAACACAATCGTTTCTGAGATTAGGAGACAAGCGTCTAGATACACCAAATGACCGACGCTTTCCTTATGGTTTTTTTAATACATTCTATTTTAAAGAAAGCGATTTTAGTCCGTATGGTTTAATATATTTTATTTACGACTCTTCAATAATATAGTCGTTATACGCGTAACCATACGGATATAACCATACTCATAAAACACCAGTGAATTATAAGGATTTTATTCACTGGCGGTGTTTTGTTGGTTGCCTATTTATAGATATAAACAAAATAGAAATTGTTATAATCTCAAACTATTTATTGCTAGAAAAACAATTTGGACATCGTCTTCAGAGGATCCTTGTATTCCAGGTCTAAAACTCTCTTTATGAAGATTGTTTACTTTCATTGAATTCTCCATATTCAAGAATTTGGATATTGCCTCCCTCAGGGGAGTCCACCTCCAGATGTTCCTCAGAAGTGTTAAAATCGTAGATAAAACGTCGTATTCGACTCGCACATAAGGGGCATTATTCAGTCGGATGATTTACACAATCGCCTTCGGCTCGTGTGTAAACTTCATCCTCTTGAATAATAGCCTACATTATGTGCTCGTTGAATAATATACTATTATTTTTAAGTAAGCAATTTTAGTTCTTGTGGTTTTTTACATTCTATTTGAA
>VTPC01006236.1:0-20873 GCA_011009095.1 Ignelater luminosus | reverse complement strand
AATTTTTGCTAAAACTTTATTCTTGTTTTTATCACTAGCGACCTAAGCGACCTAGTGGTCATTGCGGTAAACCATCTTTTTTTCAAAATTTTGTAAATGGAAAAAAGAAAGTAAGCATGTTTTTTCAATTGTCCAATCAAATAGTACATTATTCTAAAAAATCTAAAGCCCAAATCTAACCCAAATTTTAAATAAATCTGTCCGGAAGGGGTTAAACAACTAAAATGTTCAGTTCCTCAGTTATTTTAAGCGTGAACTAATCAAAAGATACGGCAATTTTCATGCTGTGAGAAAAATGTTTCAAATTCACAAGAATTATTTTAATGAGCAAATCCAAAAGTGTTAAAAATTTAAAAAAAAACTAACAGAAAACTAAAAAAAATGTTTATTTTTATCTGATAGAGATTTCATGAAAGATATATGTTACATAGGGGATGATACTTTTTTATCCACATTTTTTATCCAACTTGGTTTATACAAGGTGGATATTAATTCAGTAGAATCAACACACATGGATGGGTTAAGCTTCTACCTTATTTATTTAGCTAGGGTCTATAATAAGCCCTAGTAATTCCAATAAAAAATACCTTGTAAACATTCACAAGAAAAATATGGGATTAATAAGGGGTGGTTGTGTTCTTAAAACAAACCCTTTTATAAAACTAGATTGTACGGTTGGATCTCGATTAGAAATACAAAAACCGTTTTTTAAGTCGACAACTAACCTTTAAAATCACAATAACGTATTGTCTTGTTCGCTTCAGGTATCCACCAACAGGTTATAATTCATACAGCCTTGTTACATTGGCACCAGACGGAATAACTTACGGCAGCTTAGCGCCAGATAGTCGTGTTTGAGGTTTCAAAAAGGAGGGTAAAGAAAGAGCAGATCCTGCAGATGTATTCAATTTTTGATAAAAAAAGCGACTTGTTGAGAGGGTGTTAGATACAATATCCTGAACCAAATGCAAAATTCATTATAAATTATTTCGAGATAAATTTCTTCTAATTACGTTTTAAAATTGAGTCTTGGGCGTAAACAAATAAAGTAGAAGGATTTATGAGCTACATTAAAAGGTATATTTAAAAATGTCGATAACATCGAGACATTGAAGGTAGGTACAAATCTGAAACCACGAAGATGCTTCTGATGTTATCTGTAATAGTAAACAAATAGGTAATCGTTCAGATTCCATAATACGATACAGACCTCTAATGGTTTTAGTCGCACCTGCAAATGGCACGCTTCCATAAATGGTAGTCTACACAAAGGATTTGTGTTTTAGATAAATCTACAAAAGTATTATGTAGTCATTTTGAAATTCCACTTTCTTAAATATCGAAAAATGTCTATACTAATAAGATAAATTTTATCAGTACCAGGAGACAAGAAAACTCAACAGAACAGTACGATAAAGATAAGATGATAACTAGGTCTCCTTCAAGTAGACAGTTTTCAGCTTCAAAAGCTTTTAAGAAACTTCTTATGTCTGCTTTGCAGAAATGTTATCTATGAAAGCATCAATATGTCTGGGTTATTAAAGTCACGAAACAATAATTAGTGGGGTGATGAACGGAATTGTATGCATCGAAAGAATGTCAAAATGTGCATTATAATTTTCTCAAGTGCTCTAACCTATAATTATTATCGATAAAGTTTGATGTTTCACGCCATACAAACATTTGCGAATAAATTGCAACAAAAAAAATGTTAGTAAACCACAACAATTACTATTTCTGTGCTAGGAAAGAATAATTGAACAAAAGGTCTTTAATCAAAATTGTGTAAGACATTCAACACTTTATTGTTGTATAGAAACTTATTTTTACTCTTTAATTTTTATTCATAAAATTCAAGTTCTTAAGAAGAACAACGTAAATCATTTGAGTAACGTGCTTGTTGAGTAATTTGTTATAAGCAATAGTGCTGACAGTTTTAGTCATCATTGTTATTATCTTTAGTGTGTATCTTTTCAGACGTCTTCAAAGAGTAGTTTATATTGTATGTAATGTATCTCATGATTGCAAGTGAAGGCTTTTCGCAATCTAGCGTAAATTATAGGATACGTATCTACCAGCAACAAAAGTAGATGCGAAGATACAAAGAACTCTACTTGACAAATTACTGACAAGAACCAAAAAGAAGAAAAATACCTTATCTTGTTTATCAAGGTCTAAAGCAAGACGAGATTAATGGAAAATCTGAAACCCAATAATAGACTGCGTATTAAAATCAAAAAAGCCCTTGCAAGAGCTTTTTCTCAAAAGGTAAATGAATCTCCAAAGGTAGAAAACATTTTTATAATTAATTAATTAAAACAGTAAACCCAACAGATTACATTGGACAGATCCTACATAGTGTAAATCTGTACGTGACCCTTTACGGCAGCCACATCAATAATATAAAAATATCGTTTAGGATAGTAAGTAGAACCAATACAGAATTTAAAAAAATCACGTTGTAGATAATCTTGCAAAATCTTTACAAAGATTTGGACCAGACTGTATGAAATGTAAAACGGTGAATAAGAAGATTGGTTGGAAACTCTAGGACTGACACACTCTTCCAGCAGCAGTACTGAATACTTACTAAGTTTGAGCAGGGAAGATATTGGAATACTAATATCGTCAGATGCCTTCATATTATAGAAATAGTTTTAGTCTCCACGTACTTAAGGTTTTCCCTGGTTTCTCTTAGTGGTGAAGGCAAATGTTAGAACAGCAATTTCCATGGACCCTTCGCAATATAACCACTGATTTGCTCTTAGATTCGTAAAAATAATTAACTACAATAATATACCTCCCCCATGCCTACTCAAAATCGCAAACTGACGCTTAGCTACATCCTTCCTAGTATTAAGAATAGAATACCACAGACGTGTAGCCGCAATACAAGAAACCATCAACTTCGACGACCACTATCCACAGAATCAACACAATAGAGAGCCATAACTGCGACCAACAACAGATTCTGTTCTACTCTAACCATTACGAGCTGAGAAGATCTCAGCTAAAACAGAGCACGTAAGCAAAGCAAGCTCCACACGTAGGAGACGTGAAGAGAAAAGACCATCATCCCTTCACCTAATTTATCAGTGCGAAGCATTTAAAGGAATTCAAAGATACATTTATTTGTCAAAAAAGATTACATATAAAAGAATACTCCAAAACAATTTCGGACCTCATCAAGGAAACGAAACTTTGAGGTGTAGAAACAAATTATAAGCACAACAGTCCAAACGGTTGCAATGCTAAAACTGCAAGGGCCATTTTAAAGGAATATAAATTAAAACAGAAGATTAACAATTATCAAAGTATGCCATATCTGGAAAACATAAGTGGGCAAGAAAGTTTTGCTTTGTGTAAATACACCACGGAAGTTTATGCCATTCTATTGGTGACCCACACAGATGAAGCAAGGACGACGAAGCAAGAGACTTACATCTACATTTACATGAGATTCTCTTGTTCAGGAATGTGCCGATGCTGTAAAAAAGCTTGAAGGTTAACCTCCTTTGAGTTCTTGGTCAAAGCTGACCTTCTTGGGATCAAAATGTTTTCTGGAAGTATCACGGCAACAGAAGGGCTTGCGATACTCAAGAGGCGAGTTCGTTGAGAAGCAATGGCTGTCGCCAGGCGAAAGACCGTATAACCGGTTTTAACTTGTTAAAACTAAACTAGTGGTTGGAAAATCCTAAGTCTGTTAACTGGGGTCTTCACGTCTGTCACTTAAAGGTGAAGAAGAGGACCCAACATGTCCTAAATGTGGGAACGGTGATGCAACATTTTTCTACTTTCTAGGTGAACGTGAGTACTGCATTGCTAAATTATGTTTTGGGTATACTCAAGAACATGAATCTGTGATATAAACCGGCGGGTGACGTCAACAGTCTTTTTGTTGAAAATTTAAAGGTTCAAATAGCGATCACGGAACTACAAAGAGAAGAAGGTTACATGGTTATTATTATTCATCCTTTTTGCGTCACTTTGATTAATCTTGATTTAGTGCTATCTCTCTATTGATGATCTTTGCCAACTATAGGCTCAATTATTTGTTCGAAAAAATCCTTTCCTAGAAGAAACCTCAAGTATAGCTGCGTACTTCTTGAATTGGCAGATGCGTACACGCTTTTTAAATTATATTTTTTGTAGCTCTACGACGTGCTATACCCTCGTGCTCGTATACACTCCAATGTAGCACTGGTTATGAGAGGCTAAAATTTAAGATCTTTTAGGCCGTTACTCTAGCAAGAGGGAGTTGAGTACTCTTACCTTAGGTGGTGAGAGGTTATTAAAAAAGACCCTCTGAAAACCTATCTGCTAGCTCAGTCCCTACTGCTGTTAAATACTACTTAAAAGTATTATCAACCTTTCAGCAAAAGCTAAATGTACTTACTATAAAATCAAACAATCGGATAGCTGTAAATAGTCTAATCAAAACCGCTTCATTAACTATCAATCACTGTTTGTAGCCTAAATGCCTTTCTAGGTAAATGGGCACGCCTGAGAAAAAGCAAAAAACACTTCACGATTTCTTTGTAACTACATAAATTAATTAGAGAGACTGTTGTAATATTTCCTGAAGCTGATGTTGGTGTTTTTCTTGACGCAAGATTGAAGTTTAAAAATGTCAAAAACAGGAAGATGTCTGAAAATGGAACAAGGTAATGTCAGAAAATGTCAGCTACCAAGCAAAAGACAAACAAGCAAGCAAATCAATGTTGTGCTATTGTTTTCTTGGAGGCCTAAATGATAAATTAGTTTTCGGGGTATAACTGAGTAAAATCGTAATGGAAACCAAAACTTTATAGACACCCGGAAAAGGTAGCGCGGCAGTGCTATGTTGTGAAGTAACAGCTGAGATGCCCGAAATGATTGCGGGCGCTAAAACGGCGGCAGTTCCTCTTTGTTGATATAGAGAAAGCCCTGGTAGTGTTGTGTTACCTGGGCCCGTGGAAGTATACTCTCCTGGCATTCGTCTTTGCCACTAAGAAAAACCTTGGTGAAAGCTTAGCGAGAACGTTCGGCTTAAAAATTGATTCCTGAGCTTCCCAAATTCGAGGACGCAACTACATCTCTTTGTAATGGGATGGATGGGATGGATTATCGTATGTAAGAGAGTTGTCAAATAAGATGTGTACCAATTTGGGGGTTAAGTTGTCACCACGTCTCATAAGACGAAAGGCGAGCACTTGTGTTTTGGGTCTTCTTCTCTGAAGCGGAGGTGGGATTTTGTATTGTTCCACCACTCTGCTCATTTTTTAAGAATCTAATGCTTCTCGAATGAAGGTTTCATTAGGTGTGTAACATAGTCCGTGGATGGCTGCCTGAAATGTCGTCGTTGTTTCTGGAGAGCAAGAAGAAAGGAAGAGAACATATGATTGCGTGTTTTGCAAATTTTTGTGGATCTCATATCGTTACTTAAAGAAACTCAAATAGTATCTTTTCAGCCATTGTTAGAAAAACTCGAATCAACTGAAAAGAGTTGCACTGAATGAAACTGGCTTTCATTTTTCTATAAGTGATTAAATTTGCTCTGGTCTAAAATCTTAGCACGTTCTTCTAGAGATGTCTTTATTTATCTCATCAACTATTTGAGAAGATATACGGTATAAAAGCCCACACGGCTTCAATCATATTTTGTTGTGAAGTTGTAACCACATTGCATCCTTTGTAAGATAACAGAACACAAAAATGGAATCAAAGAATAACAGAACAAGTCACCTATGTTACTTAATGCACGCCTAAAAGATTTGAGACTTCAAAGAAGCCAAATATTACTAAAACAGTATGCCAATAACGATTACCACTCACCGTATCCTATTTTCGGAGAAAAATATCTTTTATGTCAAAAACAAACTGAATCAGAAAAATGCTCGGGTGCATACTCACACAAGTAAAGAAGCTGGTGAGGTCATTCATCGTGTTCTCAAAGATCACCATCTATCGTTATAATGGTTTGGCAGGAGTCTCTTACTTTCCACCAATAGAAGTTCTCTTTTGTGAGAAAGTCTATCAAGAGATAGTTCTGGAGAAGCTCCGAGTCAGGACTTATTCCAAAACTAGGATTGGGTCTATTTAACAGGATTCCGTCCCAGGATACAAGACCAAGAGCACTCCGAAGGATTGAAAATCAACAATATCGACTTGATTAGGTATGAAAATTGGTCATCTTCTAATCCAGACCTGTATTACTAAACAAAACAATAATTTTGAATAAGTTGTGACGGAACTTATAATTGACAAGTAAATAACCCCACAGAAATATTTCTGATTTACAGGAACCTTTAACCGAGTCAGTTAAAAAGGACTGTCATTTAAATTCTGTTCAAAAATTGAAAAATTTCTTACATTACATAAGAACTCGTAATAATGCTTATGGAGAATTGGAACTGCACTTATTGATGACATTCCGCACAAAGTGCACAAACCTTTTTGTCCATTGTCCAAAACCACTTTTGTGAGAAAGGTCCTGGTCATTATTGCTCATTAGCCAAAATATTACAAGATTTGAATATGAAAAGCCTTAATGTTCCGTAGAGGTTTAAACAGTTATTGGTCAAGTAAGCAACAGCTGTTTATTCAGTTGTTCTAGACTGATAAATTCTATAAGAAAATTTGGAAAAAGGCAGAAACATCCTTTTTTTCCTTTTTATTATCACAATTACTTAAAATTAGCAAAGAATAAACATAAAAGATTGTTAGGAGATTTCATAATATTGCACTTACATACCTAATTACATAAAACTCATGTATCGAATTAATTAACAATTAGCTTAATTACCATTCCAAACAACTTTGAGATTGCGACACCAGATACAACTATGGTGTTTTGTTTGCTTTATAACTAACAAGAAGTTTGCTCTGTAACATGAATAATGCGACAAAAATGTTTTTGTACTGATTATCATCTACATATGAAATATTCTAATAAACCACATCAAACAATAAAATTTCTCCAACGTTAAAAAACCACGTGCATGTAATACCAAGTATAACACAAACCTCAAAAGCATTCTAGGAAAACTTGTTATGACAATTGCAAAATAAGATCATATACTTTAAAGGTTGTGTTAGACATGGTTTGACTTTGTATGGATTAAACGATTGGCAAAGAGAGTAAGATCTATAAATAAATTGTTGTAGCGGCACTTTAATGCGACACTTCTACCATAAATATCGTTCTTTATGCCTCTAAGCACTAACCATAACCTTACTAAACAGGGCTATAAGCACAAGAGAAATTTTCTTTTGTGTTTTACAATGAATAATAAAGTATAAGATGAGGAAGAGGATCAACATACATATGTAATTCGTTTTTCCTTGTTTTTTTCTTGTTTTATTCTAAAAATTAATAATTGAAAAAGTTTTAAATTACATGGTTACTTTAAACGAGCCAAAGTGATTTAGTATGTATTAATTTTAAACCGTTTTTGGCTACTGTTATATGTTTAGTATGATTGACAGTTCAATAACTTAAGAGGCGCTTTTTCATACCTCATTCTATTTTAAATGTATTAAAACCGTTATGAAAAACCATCTTTTATCATATCCGACGTAAACGAAGGCACTTAAGGCACGTAAAGGTAAAGGTAGGCACAAAAACAACTGACAAGAGGTAAGAAATAATGGAATGCGAGTAGTACTACATAATGTATTAAATGTAGTAATTATAATAACTTATAAAATAAAAGGATGTAATTAGTATTAGCTTTGATAAACTTACCCACTTACAAAAATGGTGTACTACTTACCTCAGGTATTTTGTTGGGGAAATACACACTTAATTAATGTATTCGTAATTTTTAATTTCAGGGTACGACGTACAATCTGATATCGGATCAAATGGAAAGTTTGTAGGAACATCTGCATCTTGCTTTAATTCTATTTTTCTTCTGAAGTGTTGGAATTTTTCTTTTAAAGAATAGAAACAAGCTTTGCTACACATTCTGACCATTTCTTCCCCTTTCTCATCGCTTCTTTCTTCTTTGGGATAAAAACATATTAAGAATTCTATAGTTCATTGCTAATTGTGTCTGCTACATCCTAATATTCTATATTCATTCATTTCAAACCTTCCTTCATTCTCCTTACAGGAATTTCTACTTCCTTTAGTATTGTTCCATTGACAATATAATAGAAAAAGTTTAGGTTCAAATTATACAAAAGAAATTTGCATTTCTGCCCTAGTCAAACCATGACATAAAGATATCTGTCAATATGCAATAAAGTATGGTAAAGCGTTAGCATCCTAACCAATGAGGAGATTTTTCGGCTTACAGTAGATCACCAAGTCAAACTGACTAGGAAGAAGCGAAATTCATGAGTCAAAGTAGTCGTACAAATCAGACTTCCTTGAGTTTCTACAACTAGGTATATTGCACGATCCCTACTGAGAAAATTTCCAACATTTTAGCCCTTGCTACCACTACGATCATAATAAGGTAACGATCTTTTAAAACCTTTTGATATATTCCTGATGAATACAAAGTAGAATCAGCCACTGTCCACAACAGACTAAATGACTATTTAACCTTATTTGCCTTGGTATCAAGAAAAAAAGAAGTTAAGCTGAAGTTGCTTGGTTAGGAAATAATTCCCGCTAAAATGATCCTCCATTTTTGTAGTCGTTCAGTGTCTTTTTCTACTACGATCTGTGAAACAAGTTTCAGGAAACAAAAGAAGTTTTTCTAGGAATGGGAAATTTTCGGAGTTGGAGTTTCAAGCATATTCAAATCAGCAGCTGGTTAAATCATTTTTTCAAACAACTCACTCAGAGCAATCTGTAAGTCTCTGAAGGTCTCGATACTGATAATGATGTTTAGTTGCAATATGTCTCTATCAAACGCGAGCAAACTTAAGCTGCCTGCAGTGGAAGGAAAAGAAAACTCACCTGAAGAGTATCGAGGTGTTTTGTAAAATATCCTTCCGTTCCGAAAGGGAGTGGCAAAATTACTAACAAAGCAAGAGACCTGGTAATGCTTTTAGAGGCTTGTTGGACATATCAGTTTTAGAATTTCTAGTTGCTAATCTGTTGTAAACCTCAGCGGAAGAACAGGTTGCGATTCAGACAAAGCATCCTCCTACCTTTCTTACACCAAAAACAGCAGAGAGGGAAATTGTTTCTTATTAAACATGCATGGGTGTCGATAAGAAAGTTCTGGAGATAACACCCTATCAGTCTCAAAAACAAATCTCGAAACAGGACCACCATATTGTATTTCGTTACGAGGTTATAAGAAAAAGTTGTTTTTTGTTAGTAAAACTATAGGTGTAGTTTCACAAAGAAATGTTTTTGGAAAAAGTTTACCTAGATTTCCTTCTTGTTTTAAACTGAAACGTACCTGGAGCGTTGGGAATATGAAGGAATGATAGACATAGTTGTTTAAACACCCTCTACCTCGAAAGGGATTTATGTTTGGAAATATGTCTATGAAAACTTCCATACTTTGGCCAAGCAACTATTTCAGTCGTTTCCGAAACACCCTGTATATTAACTAATATTTTTGTTGAATTTTGCAATAATTTTATTTCTATTGAAATCTGAAAGGCTTAGCAGTTAGGTGCGGAAATTTGAATGTTCGTAATTAAGATCTATTGTACTCGTAGCAAGAGTATTGTACACCAGATGGTTGCTTTTGTGTCCGGCGCGGCTGTGGTAGAGACGGCGGGAGACTGGGCCAGGTCAAGAAGGTACATTTCCCCCTTTTTTCTAGGAGTGTCTACTAAAAATTGACAATAACTACGTTTTCAATTATTTATTATTTGAACAATTCTTTAATCATAATGTTTAATGAGAGAGCTGTAAACAATAAGCGAATATGGTCCATGGGACTCTACTATTAATTATATACAATCTCCTGTTTTCGATATTTCAATCCACATGCAGTTTCTTTTTTCTCTTCTAATCGACCTAGCCAAGGTTGGATGCATAATATTCTTAAGTGCATTTTCTCGATAGAAGAAAGTACGACCCGTCATCGTAGATTTTGTCTTTTCTGGAGTTAATTGGAACAATACTATCTGCCAGTTTTTTAAGTAGTTTCACTTGCCGTTCAGTTTGCTCAGATGTCGATTTCGACGCTTGTCGTTTTCTTTATACTGTTTTCATTCAATAGTTTAAAGACATACTCAAGTCCAACTCTTTTGATGCCACTTGTCACTGGGATTTTTCCATTTCCCTTTCGTTATCTTGATGGACTTTTTTTCGCTACCCTTTTTTCTTTCCGAATGACCCTTTCTTACTGACGTACTAACCTTGCGAACTGCTTTCTGTGGTACTCCAAAGTATTTAAGAATTTCAATATTTTAAAATATAGGCTTTGATCAGCTTTCAAAGTTGTACTTCATGCATGGCGATAACTATCTAATCCTCAATTCAAAAATTTAGGCTTGTAATACAATAACGAATGCACAGTCATTTAACCACTAGACAAGAGTTAGCGACAGTTGATCGCACCATTTCGGCATCGTCTTAGATTACATTTAATTGCCAATTTTTAGTGAACTACTCTTATCACATCTAGCGAACGCCGTGCTGCCGGTCAATGTTACTTTGCAGCAAAATCACCGTGATTAGGTTAGATTACATGTGTGACTATTAGTGTCGAGTGTTCTGCCAATTTTACTCGATTTACCTCTTCACTATAGACACTAACGTTTTGTTATCCATTGTTGGTGATTTGAGGGTTCTGGTTCATTTGTCAAATATTACCACAGCGGCCCGATGGACGATAACGTTATGCAGAGTAGCAATTTCTACATCGTTCGGAAGATTTCCGCATTCTGGAAAGTAGTAGGAGATAAGTTACAATTGCGAGCCGCCGTCTAATAACGCACGTAGGTACGCGTGCAGTGATGTGACTCTGAAAAATACAGCAATTATTTTTTGTTATCAGTGTCTTAAGCTACTGATTTCTCGTTTTTTTTGTTTTAATATTTTTGTGAGAAATGACTTTTGAATATGTTCTAGTTTCTTTGCCTTTATGGAAATCTTCACTTCCGGATAGGCAGGATCTTTAGGGAAATCTTTTACCCCGCTGACAATCTAAATTCGTGTTATGACAATCCACAGATGACACATCCTTTTTGTCCTTATGATGAGAAAAGTGGTTGAAGTTAAATATCAAGAATGATTGCTTTCCATCTCTGGAAACGCTTCTGTTGTTTGTAGCGATCAAAATGCATTTTCTTTTGTAAAATTTTGGCCAATACTGTTTAAAAACTTTTATTGAATTATAATTGTCTTCGTCGATAAGGTAAACTGAAAAATTTTGTTTCTGACTTGATGTTGCAATCAGTTCAGTATATTCTTTTAAAGTGCAAGTATTTTTCGTTTTGTCACTGCGAAATTTCTATCGCAGGGTAAAAAGGAGTGGCCTTGGATTGGAAAGTACTGCTCGACACTATCAAAACGTCCTAGTTCCACCAAAGCACAGCAAAATCTCAGAACAGTGTGATTCTATAATTTAGTAAAAACGAATAAACTTCATTAGGGCTCTTTTTATCTAATCCTTCGTACTAAAGGTAATAAAAGGATTTTCCGTTTTCAAGGCTGTGAATATTGAATACATTGACATTGAGTTGGTGAAGATAGAACGTTTCTTTTATGGGAATCGTAGGTAAGCTAAGATTTTGAATAAAATCCATACATGTTGCAAATGCTGTAGGATCCTTTTGACATAACTCTCTAGTATCTTAAAGTTTCTTGTAGAATTTGATAGTAGTGTATGAGTGTGCACTATTTTTTCAGCAACAGCAACACGTTTAGCGTTCTCATTCAAGTTTTTAGATTTTATTTTTAATATAAGTTGCTCACAAGTGCAGCAAGTGTCAACTTGTGGCCTTCCGAAATGCCTACTTGGCATTTTTTACTACTTCTGAAGTTTCTTCCAAAAATAATGCATGCGTACGTTTTACATCCAACTTCTCGCTTAGGTAACAATATTCTTTGCCGGTGTAATGTCCCATTTTAACAGGGAATGACTGAATATGGTTTTTAATGAGCTGAATTGTATGTGCAGGTTTCTTATTTCCAGGAATGTTTAATCCTCGCAAATCCTTTGGAGTCTGCCAGTGGTGGCAAGTTGATTTAACCGACGTACTCGACCACTGCTAATACTATGAATGTACATAAAAGCTTCCTTGTAGATGTAAACTTTTCCATCACCTAATAGCATTCGAATGGGGCTTTTGCGGCTTAGAAGTACTTCGAGGTCGTTACCAGGCAGTAGGTACTACATCAATTCGTGCTTGCTACTATGCATCTTGTTCATTCTTGGTTTGAAATCCTTAAAATTTTGTATAAATTTCTGTGGTAGTTTCCGGGGTTGATTTTTCAAAGCATTTTCTTTTGCAACTGAAGTAGAATTAAATATTAAATCTAGCAATGTGGGAATACAGAGCAGACTAATTTACTTGCATGGTTGTCCCCACTTTACTGCAGGTACAAGCTCGTCTTTGTAGTTCTTATATTCAACACCTTCCACTCTAGCTTTCTAAATTCTTTCACATTATTTATATACCACAGCTTTGATTTTTTTTCGTTTAATTTCTCCAGAACCAAGAGTTACATCTTCTACGGACGCTATTTTAAACAGATTGATAGTTTAAGCCAAATACAATTCAAAAACAGCGTGCGGTGGAGTGGAAAAATAAGACGTGTCCAGACAAATGTTGGACATGTGTTGTTTCATCGTCAAATGGTAGATCTATGCTATAGAAACCTTGTTCAGTAAAATGTCAAAAATACCATTTTTACGGACATGTGTCGTTTCTCAAATGACCGATTCTTGTGCATACAAAGAGCGGGGTTCTGGAGGTTTTCGTAGAAAAAGATAATAATGATGTCTTCAAATTTCCAGCAGAGATTTCGTGGTAGTCTTTTAAGAGGAATTGAACAAAAGCAAAATTCTCTACCTTTACAATATATGTTTAAAGAAGTATTGCAGGTAGTTTAGAAAAGATCACTTCATCGTCAAAAGCGATATTTTTTTTTCTACAAAAATTTATAATCAGTAAACATTAACAAAAGGGAAGACTTTTTTCCGTGAAGATTCTAAAAACTCTAACTTTCAACGAGGAGTTAACTCCTTCACCAGTCTCTACCGCCTTCACTAACAGAAGGCAACATCAATGTGATCATGAAATAATGTTGATATCTGGGTATTTTCTTCTCTTTTATCCTCATTCCCAGCTTTCATTCACCTCTGGTCGCTTATTCAGACGTATATCATTTTCATGCTTCTGTTCCCTCAGATCAAGCCACCAACTTAAACCTCAACTTGAATTCTTCCGGAGCCGATATGTACACCAAGCTATCAAACACAATCAAGAAGAGCTACTGGACGTTTCCAGAACCTCCCCAAACCTACTGCACAGACAATTCAAACAAGTAAGCCACCCACCCTCCACCTTTCTAGACAATGCCGCCCATTTTGCCACCGAACTGGAGGATATTCTAGAAAGTACCAAACTAACTAAAAGCCCCCTCTACACACAAAAGCATCACGTCTCACGTTGAAACCTAGTTGCTGCTCTCTTTACTCTTGTGTTACTTAGCCACTGATAGGCTTAATCGGCTGGATACTTGGATACTACTTACCTCTTCAAATCTCGTCTCACGGCAATAAAATCAAAGGGAGATTGCTCCGTACAAGTTATACATCCAATCCCAAAACATCGGGCAATGTGCGGGACATTGAAACTTCACCAAACTCACTTCTTATTGGTTCAAAGGAAGACAACAACCTACGACGTTTTAGTAGAATATTGCAGAAAGATAACATTAATAGTATGGTAGAGTGAGTAGAGTAAGCTTTGAATAAGGCTTTCCCCTATCGATGAAAGATATAATTACCTAGGGATACTCGAATCTCCCCCATTTCGTTTAATCACATTTTGTCTAATTTTGTTTAATACCATATCGTCTAACGTTAATTCAGAGAACATTTATGGATATTTTTACAAATAATTACGCTAACTTCCGATTAAAGACCGTTGGAACATCCTGTTTCAGCTATGCCAAATTAAGGTGAGCCCATATGCGAGTAAAGGTTTATGACTTATGAGGCTATAAAAACCGAAAGATTGTTCTGGGTATTTCATTGAAACGATCTTTTTGGGCTTTTTTTAGTGATGGTCATGGTTGTGCTGTTGCATAATTTTTGTTATTACTCATTTTGAATTTCTTTTGAGTAATTGTTTAGAAATCCTATTTATTCATTGCCTTGATTTCTAATACCATATATGCAGAGATCTTACTATTAGCAATAACAGCAAAAACTCATATTGCAATAATTGTTTAATATAGTATTTAAAAAAATATAAATACTATAGACCTTACTTCGCTGACAATGAGTATGCGTAATCGACAAAACAGTCTAGCAGTGTTTGGCGTCTTTGTCTTCATTTCATTGATTAAACACCTTACGCATAATAAAAGCGACATTTAAAAGGGAACAAATAGCTTCATGACCTTTTCAGGTGTTTTCTTTCTATTTTACTCAATGAACGTTCTTATGATTAATACCAGTATTCAGTCGGGTGTGAAACATATGTCTGACATATGGGCATGTAATTACCTCCACATATCAAATCCTTTTTTCTATCCATTATGAAGTCTTTACTGTTATACACTCGAGGCAATCGCATTTTACATTATCTAATTTCTTGTTTCAAACAGTATTAAAATATTGTAAAAGAATTATTAGCAGCAATAACAATACAAAAAAACTTGTTCTGCACTTTAGGTCGTAAACTTTATAAGTAACGTTTAGTTGAAAACTATAAATAATAGATACAAACTGATATAAACATACATCTGATCGTTTTCGCAGTATTATTAACATAACTATTATATTTCAATGCATTTTAAGTAATCTGCAGGAAGCATCTGTACGTTTGAAATAGCCGATTATCCCATATGTGTTTTGTTGTAGTGGTTGTAATTTAAGGCACGTGCTGAGCTCGCTCGAAGAACCAACCAGCGCTCATGGAAATAATGGTATTTAGAGATCCAAATCGGCACTCCTGATGACTCCGCGGACGTTGAATAATGCAACGATTCTAGTCTGATTGGAAACCTGCGGCAAGAATAATTTAAAATCTCACTAAACCAAAATTTACAAAAAGCAGCTACACGCATCCACTTTTTAATAACAAACAAAAATGTTCAAAAAAGCTTATACATACAGTATAAATACAAATATGTATATAATAATGCAATTGAGATCTAATTTCTCGTCTCCTAAAGACCACCCACTTTACCACTGCTGTGTACCGCTAAATTAAAGGTTGTCAGAAAATAATCTTGTTATTTAAACAAAAAAAGCCACATCATTAGTTCACCTCTATAGCTAAAACACTTAGCAATGCACGTCCGTTACAAAAAAAGTCCGTGCAAGGCCGTATAAGTCGCGACTCTTGAAGGCAGCAAGACTTGCATCCCTTATTGGGCGAAACCGTCTACCATTATGTTGTCAACACAGAACTACCAACTGCCACTAATCAATTATTTTTCAAAGAAAGGTTTTATAGGAGCTCATGCAAACTGTAAGAGGTAATGAAAAAGGACAAGGTAATTGCGACTTGTCTCATTGTATTCAAATTCATTTTTTTTTAATTATTTTTATTCCAATTTAGATTTTGTTTATAAAAGTATGAAGTTTTCAGGCTTATAACATTGACTGTATTTAAGAATTTGAAAACTTTTTAACTGTCTTATTTAAATCTTTATTGTGGTTTGCAAATGATCATCTTATTTTGTAAATTGACCAAGTGAGATTACTAGAATTATTCTTAAGAAAGCAAAACGCATTAATCTGTATGAAAAATATTCGTTTACATAAACGGCAACTGAATTAATGTAGAATTAGTTACAACGAATTGAATTCTAAGTAAATTTTATGATTATGATAAAGAAACCCAACTTCTAACCTGTCACAGTTACATTGTACTTCCTGCTTTCCAATAGATAATTTTCTACCTTTGTTCTAACCTTCCTTCTTGATGTGAGCAAATCAGATCTATGAAACAGGTGGAAACTTGGAAGCAAACTAAAAATAAGACCGCAGTACAAGGATGTGCAAACTTGGTCCCTGGAGAAATTAACTTCCCAGCAGAAATCTAACCAAACAATTTTTGAGCGTTCGAGGTGTATTCTATGCAAATGTATATTGTTGTTATACAAGCCAATTTGGCCCCAAGGATCAGTTTTGTACACCCTTGCTGTAACATACGCTACAAGAAGGTATATTGACAAAGCAACACCATTTGGGAGATAGTAAGTAAGAATTTATTCATAAAGATATATTTGGACAAGCGATTAGTATTAATAAAAAGAGACAAAAAGATAAAAAAAAATGAAAATAAATAGCAAAGAATGTCTGACAAGATGTGCTAACTGCTAGGTAATATAAAAACTCAACACAGAACGATTGCATAAAAGAAGAAAATTGGAGAAACAAATAATTTCGAGATGGAACTTGTTCGTTCAAGAATTTGTAGAAGAAGTAAAACAATACACTTAGGACATTCCATAAAATTACTTACCTCTCTTCTACATTTGAGATTGAAACATTCCAAAATAAAGAGAAATGTGAAACGTTTAAAACCTCATACTTTAAACGTAACCCAATAAGGCCAAATGTGTTGTACATCCAGCACTTAGGACAACTTTGACGCACTTTTGAACCTTTTGACTTATTAATGATTAAAGCAAAGAGTAAAACAGCAGTTTCCACAACCAAAGTGCCTACGAAGAAGATGTCAAACGCATATAGAGGAAGTAGCAGTAGAGGAACCCTTTAGACCTTTTTTAAAGGTTTTAAGTGAGATTGCGTTTTTTATAAGCTTTCCATGCACCTCGTGTTTAATGATTATTATGTAGAATGATTTAGTAGATTTGTGGTTAAATGATCTATATCGACAGGCGTTGTTGACCAGGTTTCTTTTAGGGTTACATGCAGTTACATCAGCCGATTTTCCAGACAAAAATGTTTAGGTACGTTAGAAAGAACTTAACCATAAATATAACAGCAACTAAGAATGTTTTGCTCAAGACTAATTTGGTCGATTTTATTAAAACAGATCATGCAAGTTGCTTTGAAGGTTACTGTCACTAACTGATCCTGGGCTATAAAAAGCCGCTTCGGATCAAGTACCTCAGCAATATCCAACATACGAACACCATCGCCTCACTTCACTAACACTACCCGGACGACTGAAGAGGAGACAGCTCCTGAACGGTCAACCGCCTCCGGCGGTAACTTTGATTGAATTAAATTGAAGTACCCCAGACCTCGGTGATGTGCGGAATAAAGACACCATCACCACCAGTCCTATTCCTGCCACTGGAACAACCTGCCACGCTACCCCGACCAAATCGGAGCCCAGACAATTTCCACTGTTATCACTGGACGACGCGATATTTCTATGAAGGGAAGCCGTATACTCTGTACTGCCTGTGCTCCAGGTTGGTTCTGCGATAAATCGTAGAGGGGTAAAGCCAACATCTACCATAGCACCTACCAGCACTATTCGCTTGGCCATTTGACACCGCTCTGTACCACCTGGCCTATACAGTGGTGTGGCTCTGGAAAGAAGAAAGCCGTTTCTTTACCATCATTGCTCTGACTATTAACACTGTTTCTGCTATCCAACACTATATTTTGCAAACAAAGCTCTGTCGCTACTGCGTTGTTCCGGCTAGATAAGCTTTCGCACTACTGTCATCACTTTGACGATATACGAATCCTTAAAACGACCCTCCAGACAGTGTTTAGTCCTGGTTTCTTTGCCCTGCACAATACATCTCCACAATGCATGGGATCGCTAAGACGACGATTTCCACCAAATCACGAAGATTTTCCGTTATGCTTCTTGCCAATATTCATCATCACCACGAGGAAACGTCCGCGTACACAAAAATTGCAAGCTTGCATTGTACGGACGGACGAGAACTTTGGCTGGCGCTTCATTCATGATCTATCCATCCATCATTTATCACCACTGCCAACCATTATGGAGAATGGAGGATTTCTGGTCTGCGAGCTGTCTTCCCACCCAACTTGTTCGCCACCTGAAACGGAAACCTTGATCCACCACAGCGATTTAGTTGGACGACAGTATAATGGAAAGGGATGTTGCCTACAGCTGCCGAGTTCATCTGCCGCGCTCTCCTAGAAGTCTACGGTGCCAACGACTTGGAATGAGACCATTACTATTACTGCTGTCAAATCTACCGTCACACTTGTCAGTACATTGTCCAGTCGTCAGACATATGTAAATTCGACTAGACCACGATCGAATGATCTGTTACCGCGTTGTACTGTCGGCTTGGTGCGGGCCTTGCATTACCATCACTACCTCACTATCCACTACCAGATCCATTTCGTCTTGTGCTTGCGATTCTCGGCCATTCCGGATTCAAAATTTGATTGCTTTTTAATTGAAGAGGAGATTAACTTCTAAACAGTTTGTCGCCTTCCACAGCGTTTTAATGCTTTCGGTGTTGTGCGGAATGAAGACGTATTGATCAAGTGCCCCCACTATTTTTATTCCTGCCAATGACCGCCACCCTGATCAAAATTTAGGACGTTTGGTCGCTGGAAGCTTTCTCCTCCACGCTTCAGACTATCGACGACGCTATGAATCTTTAAAACGACTCTCCAGACGTTGCCAGGTATTGGGTTCCAAAGGGCTCGTTACGACTACGTTTGCTTTTCCATTCTTTTACTTTATGCTTTTTCCTGCTTTCTACACTACCTCAAAGGGACGCTCGCGTACGTGAATACTGCGTACGAACGAGAACTTAACTGGTGCTCCTTCTTGATTCATTCACTCATCCAGTATTTAGTCACTACCACCCCGACTGGAGATCTGATCCTTTGATCTGAAAGTTGCTTCACCATCTGCTTTGGTCGTCTCTTGAATTGAGAGACCTAAGAACAATCAAAGATCCACCACAGCGACGTGTTTGGATGACGATGCTATAGAGAGCGGAGTCGCCTACAGTCGTTTAGCTGCCGCGCTGTCCAAGAAAACTAGGAAGTAGACAAGTACTGCTTATCAACACTTCGTCTAGCCTTCCAAGACAACACTGTCCCAGATTTAAACTCGATCGGACGCTACTTAGGTCCTGAAGGTCAATCACGATCGAACAAACCCATCCAACAAGTCAAAACAACTAGCAACGGTTGGTTTCGTGTCGTCTACTTTATGAGGACCTTTCATCACCACAACATCTTGTTATTCACTATTCCCGATACTGTTGCGCGCTTTTCCTTGTGATTCCTCTTCGTTTCGCATCTAATGTTCAGTGATTGACGAGAAAGATAACCTTTGCGATAGACAGCCACTTTCGGTAGCTCTTTTATTTATTTGCTTTATTTGCATCAAGAACCTCAGTGAACTCAGCCAGTTCGCTCAACCCGCAGTCACCAACAGCAGTTGAGCCCAGTCAATTCAATAGCAGCAACAGATACTCCTTCAGTAAATGTATGAATACGATAGAGTACAAGCACGCAGGGCACTGATGTTCTGGCAAACTTGAGAACTACAGTAACGATTACGCTGAAAGACGTGGCGAAAAACTTTAAATGCTGAATTGCCTGATTTAGATCAATAAGAGATGAAAAGCGGTGTTATTAGTAAATTGTCCTTTTTATAGATGAGATTGGATGATTTGGCGTTTTAGTGAAAAGTAAGACAAGAAAGATGCATTTGCTTTTGTGGAAATGAATTGAAGATTAACCGTGGTTTTATTGTTGTACCAATTAAGATTGATACTGTGGTTTAGAGTTTTCACGTTTTTGACATCTACCTAGGGCAACTTCTTTTAAGACACTCTAGCACAACAAATTTGCATTTTTATTCAAAACCGACTTCGAAACACACATGGGATATCTTAGAGCCCTGCACGGGCCGAAACTTCCAGGCCCGGCCCGACTGGGGATAAACTTGACGCGGCCAAAAGCAAAACGGTAATTCTTTGATCAGCCCAAAAAGCCCGAACGACCCGACAGGCCCAAACGGCCCGAGAAAGTCCCGAACATTCAGACAGTCTCGAGAAACCCGACAGGCTCCAACGGTTTGACAGGCCTGACAAGCTTTCCCAAACTCTAAGAAACTTTTCTTGTTCTGGGACCATGAACAGAACCAGAACCAGAACCAGAAACATGACCAAGAAGAAAAGGCTATCTGGTAACCCTAGTCTAAGGCAACACCTACCCGGATTACTCCAAGGGGCAGCCTTGGGTTAAGTAATATTGCAAGAAAAAGGTCAGCTCAAATATATCCAAAGCGCAAATTAAAGATTAAGATTAGAAAGACAACTGACTAAAATGATAAATAACTAATAAGAGCGATGTTTAACAAAAATGCCATATTTCGATCTTCGCAGCATAATGAAAACAAGCACGTTAGCAAAACAAAAAACAAACTGCAGAATAAATTTTCTTTGCACAAATGGTTGAAATTTCCTAAAGCAAAAAAGACCTGCCTCAAATTCTACAGTAAAACACGGTTACCACCTGGTTTATTTAAACATCTGCAAAAGTAGAAACTCTCCATTGAGTAAAAATTAGTGAAAACACAAACCCAAAAAAATTATACAAATGGAGGGAAGAAAGCATTTTTTACAGAGAGTCCCACTATTTTCATTGAATTAACATAATTTTTTCTTTGCTATGAACTTTGGACACTTTACGAGGGCGGTTCAATTAAGTACCCGTGTTAAAAATGAAGACACAATTTTTTTCAAAAATTTTTTTTTATTTTTCAACATAGTCTCCTTTTAGAAATATACACTTTTCTCAACGTTCCTGCCATTTTTTTAACCCCTCCAAAAAATAGGATTTGTCGAACTCTCCAAA
>VTPC01006235.1:15491-28616 GCA_011009095.1 Ignelater luminosus | reverse complement strand
GGATACGTTAATAAACAGAATAGAATCGTACATAAATGAAACACCAAGCGTGGTTACACAAGAGTCACCTATCTTATTAATGCAAAGAATGTTGCCTGAAAGACCTTGGGTCGTATCGAATAAGACAGAAGATCAATTTGAAGAATTGTTAGATAAAGTTAGAAATCGGTGTAAGAAAATCAGTCAAAGAAGAATTGAAAGATGGAATAAAAGAATTCGGAAACAAGTAAAATTTAAAATTGGTGATAAAGTAATTGTAAAAAGTGTAAGAAGGCCGGATAGTTTTCAAGGGGTATCTTCTAAATTGTTAGCACCTTATGAAGGGCCATATACCGTAATAAAGATATTTAACGATACTTACGAGCTTAAAGATGAGGAAAGAGATAAAATAAGGGGCAGATTCAATATACAAATGATCTGCCCATATGAAGAATAAGTAACATTTTATATTAGGTTTGACAAGAAGGTATGAATGATGCTTGAATGAATGTGTTAAAGATAATCATAATGAGTTAAATAATTATTAATGAAGTATTATTAAAATGATGATAATTATGAAGATTTGAATATGAAGTTAGTAGAATGATAATGATAATAATAATAAATAATTAATGATATGATTGATAATATTAAAAGAAAAGGTCAAAATATGATCCTTAATATGAATAAGTAAAGATAAAATATGATATTGAAGTAGATAAATGAGGCAGGGAGAAGAAAACGTTACTACTAGAGAAAATAATTTTTGTAATTTCTTAAGACGTTGTAGAAAATAATTTGTATGAATGCAGCATGAATGAAAGCTAGTTGGAAAATAGAGGAAAATAAGGGAGAAATAGGAAGGAAATGTGAAATAAAATGAAAATATCGAATATTGAGTTAAAAAAAACAATAAAAAAATCCTGTATAAAATGTTAGTAATGTTAACTAAACTTATAAAATTTTAAATTGTTATTCTGTTGAAATAATGTAATGTCAAAGTGACAATTAACAAATGTCACAAATGACAATTAACCAATGTCAGAAAAAAAATGAATGAATGACAGTTGCCTAATGTCAAAATGACGTTCGACAAATGTCAAAGTGCAAGACCGTCAATTTAAATAATTAAGGTTAGAATAAAAACATAAAATAAAACACCATTAAAAAAGATGATTATGTATATCATGAAACAAAACAATATCTATTATATTACATAAGACAAATAAAAGAAACAAAGATCAAATTGTAATAGAATTTTAGTTAATATTAATCAAAATTTAAGCTATAGTATAAAACGCTTAAAATTTATATTAATATGGAGGGGAAACGTGATGATACTAAAAATGTAGTGATATTTGAAAATGATAAAAAAAGAGAGTATAAAAAAATTTTGTTTTTTGTTTGATAAATGTAATGACAGTGAAAATAAATAAATTAATATTGTCAAGAAAAATAGCGTTTTAATAAAAAAATTAAGAACCAAACGAAGAAAAATAAGGACCCTGAGAAAAAGAGCTCTCCATACCATAACAATATTTTAGTTTTAATGCTTATTTAATAATTATTCTAAATTTTTCTGCTGAATAATTAGAAAAAATATTATTTGTTACTAAAAACAAACAGGTCGTAAAATATCTGGCATTGATAAAGTTAATGTTCGCTCACTTTAATAAGATTGCTGATACCTTATTTTAAAACTACGGATATGATTACAGGAACCTTAGTGAACTTGATAAGTACAAAAGAATTAGCAAAGACCAACATCTAAATTTGTTCAAGATTCGTTAGTAGCTCTTTTTTTACCCGAAGCTGTACCAACAGAGAAAATATTATTAATGACCACTAACACTGCTCCATACATGATAAAAGCAGGCTGTAATATGAAAATATTTTACGAAAATCTGATTCATGTTACCTGCGTAGTTCATGGTATAAACAGAATTCCAGAAACCGTAAGACTGCAGTTTCCATTAATAAAGGACCTCATCAAATTTGTAAAAATGATTTTTGTTAAAATTCCGTTTAGAGTGCAATATTTTAAAGAAAAATCCCCAAATACCCCACTACCTCCAGAACCGGTATTAACCCGTTGGGGTACTTGGCTAAATGCTGCTGTTTATTATGCTACTTATTATGAAAATAAAACAGATAAGAATAGTGTAGCTATCAAAAAAAAAACTTTTATTGAATCCCTGGGATTCCCCTGCAACCAACTGACTTACATTTTCGGTCGTCAAGACGCCTAGAGTCAGCGTGCGCAGTGGAGGTTTTCTAGGTTTACTTTAACATTTTTCTTTCTTCCCTGACGTAATACATTTTCTTAATATGATCTTTTGTTTTTACAGTGCATTCACTAACTCGAGCCACTATTTCTGTTCCACGCTGACCATCCATTCCTATTCTACCTACGTCTAGATAAATTGGAAGTAAATTTGTTTGTTGGAAGATTTGTATCTCCCAAGAACGCATAACAATAGCAACTTGCTCTCTTGTAATAAATAATTTAAAAATTGAGTTTCGTAAGCTACATAGTTGCATTTATCTGCGTGTTTTATAACACTACATTGTATGGCATAAGCACCCAAAAAAGTGAGTTTCAAAATATGATGTTCTTCTTCGCAACTTTTACCGCGAGGGGCGTTCAAATTAAATCACACTGCTGTCCAACATTATGAGCTTCATCTAGGACAAAAACAACAGTAGCTCTACCCTGCTCTTATCGCTCCATCCTCCTCCTGGACTTCCTCAACAAAGTATTTCAAAACCATCCTGATCTTAGTCTTATGCTTAATCCAACTCCAAGCTCTGCCTCGTCACCGAATTCTTGAATATTGAACGGTCTTTCGACAAAGTATAGTGCAAGAAACCTTTTTGCAAGATATCTGACACTCCTCACTGCCAAAGGTTTGTCTAGAGTGTATACGCTGCAAATCGACGTTTTCCAATCAATAGTCTCTCTCTTGCTGTTCATTATTTTATTTCCACGATAGCCCACGGCCACTTAGTCCATCAGCTATCCTTTCTTAATTCACAAATGATGTCACTTTATAGATAAAGATTTAAGATTCTAGCGAATGAATTACGCCGGCTGGGGAAAAATTCTTAAAAATACAGAGCATACTGTTCCGTCACCCTTCTCTACAACAACAAACATATTTGATCCTAAAGATGATTGTTCCCGTTTTGAGCCCTTCCTGTGCTTTAGTTATCTAGATATTTCTTTCAGCTCCACGTTGAATTAGAGTAACTAAGGCGCTGCTTAGACTCTGCCTAGCAACGTCGCAGCGGAAAATCAGATTAGAACCTTTGTACGTCCCATAGTGGACTATGGATTGTCCATGTTTGGAACTGCACACCATATGCTGTCCGCAGGCTTCGATAGAAGCATTTAGCAATATGTGTTTAGTGTAATTGCCTAGTAGTCGTCTGGCTTTTAGAATAAGATAAAACATCTCCGTTCCTACTGACTTATCAATTGTATCTGGAGTGTTGAATGAGTGTATCAGAACAACTGTTGGACACAATGAGAGCATCTAAATCTAGAGTAGACTAGATTTGTTCTGAGGGCTTGAAAGCTTAGATGTTGTCTTCCTAAAGCCATAATTCTAATCTCGCTACACATTTTTGCGTAAGAAAACTAATCTGACCTTCTGAATTCAATACGACCTTTACTGACTGATATTCTCCAAATCAAGAATTTCAACAACGGCCATAGAAAACAGGACAGAAAGAATTGAGGGAATTACAATGGCAAATGCAAATACTTTAGATGTAGAAACTTGGTTTGAGAAAAATATAAAACTGTACGAACAATTAATGCATCACTTATTTTTCTTCTCTTTAGACAATTCTGAATTGTTATACTTCACGCAATAGAATTTATGAAATTAATAACAATATTAGCAATAATAGTAATTGTATTAATAACAAAAGGAAAAAATAGTAATAATAAAAGTATCAATAAAAATAGTAATAATAATATAGTAAGAAGAGCCTCGGTGGCTCTGATAGTCACGCATCTGACTATCAAACCAATGGTTGCGGTTTTGAGTCACGGCCGAGATTTTGGGATTTTTCTCCCGGAAAGAATCTGGAAAAGAATGCCATCTTCCTACTATTATTATTAGGAAAATTGCTAATTTTATTGCATATAGTTAGGGATAACACGTGGCTCAAGGTAGGTCAACAACACGATATCGCTTCAATAGCTAGTTTTGTAATATAAGAGCATTGTAAAATAATAGATTGACACTTAATTGTTTAATTTAATGATTACCACATGTTTTTATTATAGAGTAATGACCAATTAGGTTAGGAAATAGATGATAATGATAAAAACAAAAAATATAATTTTTAGTATTTTCTTCAAAACTACAATGAAGTCCTTACTATTCTTAGCTTTTACTGTTTTGTCTTCAATTTCCGCTCAAGATTCCAAAGTACTAAATGATTTTGCAACAAGATATACTAAATTTGCCGTTGATATCTACAGGGTACATCTAATTTATTATTTTTATTTAATTAACTAATTTTAGTTATTGTTTCTACTTCCAGGAAACACTAAAAAGCGTTTCGGGAACTTTTGTGGTCTCTCCTTTATCTGCACACATTATTCTTGCATTTGCAGAAAGTGGTGCCCAAGACCAAACAGCTAAAGAACTAACAGCTGCCTTACGTCTACCCGAGACTCGTGAGAAAATCCACGCGATGTTTACAGCCATTACACCTTACTTGAACAATCATGGACACTACACTTTAAGCAGCGCTGATAAAATGTATCTTAACAACAAGTTCAAAATTAATTCTCCATATAAAAAAGCTGCGGGAGATTTTTTCAATGCTGAGATAGAGAGTGTTGATTTTTCTAAAAATGTGGAAGCTGCTAATAGAATTAATCGATGGGTTCAATACAAAACATATGATAAGATTTCAAAATTTATTACTCCCGATATGTTAAATAGTGGAATCGACGTTGTACTTGTTAATGCTATGTATTTTAGTGGACAGTTTGTGAAAGGATTTAATGCGCTCCTTACTACAAAATTAACTTTTTATCTAGATAAAACCGAATATGTAAGGACGGATATGATGGTCTCAACCGATGAATATGAGTATTATGAAAGTACAGAATTGAACGCTAAATTTTTAAAATTAGATTATAAAGGTGGTGAAGTCTCTATGCATATTGTTTTGCCTAATGACAAGGATGGTTTAACTGCTTTGGAAGGAAAGATATCAAAGGTGCTTGTTCCACCTAAATATAACATAAGGCGAGTTTCTCTTAGACTTCCAAAGTTCAAATTAGAAACTGAAATTAACTTTAAGTCTATTTTGCAAGAGGTAAGTTATTATTTGCATTCACAGAGTAGAGAAAAATCAAGACATTTTTTAATTTTGTAGATGGGAATCACGCGAGCGTTTAGAAACAATGCAGACTTTCGTGGAATTGCAGCTCAACAAGAAAACCTGAAACTCTCCGAAGTTCTACACAAAGCTGTCATTGAAGTAAGCGAGAATGGATCTACTACAGCTAGTACAGCTGATGGTAAGTATTTTTCTTGAATGAATTATTTTTAAATCAACCTGTTAGTAACAAAATCTTCAGGCAAGCAAATTCTACTAATAATGACCATACCATAACTACAGACAAATTGAAGTTGCATGCAAAAAAAAGAAATAGATTCATCGTAAGAACAAACACCCTGTATATGAATTTTGCTAAAACTCGCACTAAAAAAGACTAAACAACTCTCCAAATTAAAATTTGACTGTAATAACCTGTCTGGAAAAACCTCAAAAACGAGTTACTAGGCCACCTATGTTTTTCTTAAATTAACATTTTATTCTTTTCAGTTGTTTTATGGACGGTACACGCACTTCAATCTTCACTAAGGCAATTTCATGCTGATCACCCATTTCTATTTTATTTCCGCTTAAATAAACCAGGAATCAACTTTTTAATTGGAAGATTTGCAACACCCAGTAAAGACGCTGCCTGTAATAACGCTGTAGACTGCGTAGTTAAAGATGTTTCTTCGTTGCTCTTTTATAGAAAAGGATCTCATCACGAATAAAACGATTTTTCTAATCCAACGGGAAAATTAAATAGTAAATAAAAAATAAAAGTACTGAGAATGTAACAAACTTTCCAATGAAATAAATTTTAAAAAATAACGGACTAATTCATTGCACGAGGGTGGTCTGAAAAGTTTCCGACCTAACAAAGATAAAAGACATTTTTTCTGAAAATTTTTTTTTATTTTTCAACATAGTCTCCTTGCAACTCTACACACCTCTCCCAGCGATGCTTCCATCTCTGTAACCCGTCCAAATAGTACTCGGCATTATTCTCTGCAAAATAATTGTTCACGAAGGTGATTGCCTCTTCATTTGACGAAAATCTTTGTCCTCCGAGCGCAATTTTTAGATGAGGGGACAAAAAAAAGTCGCTTGGGGCTAGATCTGGTGAGTAAGGCGGATGGTCAAGCAGTTCAAACCGTAATTCGTGGATTTTCGCCATGGCAACCGCTGAGGTGTGAGACGGTGCGTTGTCTTGGTGAAACAGGATTTTCTTTTTCCGCAAATGTGGCCGTTTTTTTGCAAGTTCTGCCTTCAGCTTGTCAAGTAATGATGCATAGTATGCTCCTGTAATGGTTTTTCCTTTTTGAAGTTAATTGATTAAAATAACTCCATGACTATCCCAAAAAACGGTCGCCATCACTTTCCCAGCCAAAAAAACAATTTTTGCTTTTTTTTGGAGCCGGTTCCCCCTTTGCAGTCCACTGTTTGGACTGTATTTTTGTTTCGGGCGTATAATGGTGCATCCAAGTTTCATCTACAGTAATTAATCGGCGCCAAAACTCTGATTTATTTCGCCTAAACTGCGCCAAAAGAGCGTTGGAAATATTCATTCGAACACGTTTTTGGTCTAACGTGAGTAAACGCGGCACCCAACGCGCGAACAGCTTTCTCATACCTAAATGTTGATTTAATATGTGACAAACACGTTCTTTTGACATGTTCATAACCTCTGCTATCTCTCTCGCTTTAATTCGGCGGTCGTCTAGCACCATTTGGTGAACTTTGGCGATGTTTTCGTCGGTAGTTGCAGTTTTTGGACGTCCCGAACGTTCATCGTCTCCCAAGCTCTTACGGCCACGTTTAAATTCAGCAGCCCAAAATTTCACTGTGGTAAATGATGGTGCAGAGTCCCCATACACAGAATCCAACTCATCTTTTATTTGCGAAGGCGTATTGCCTTTCAAAAACAAATATTTAATGACAGCTCGATACTCGATTTTGTCCATTTTCACAAAAAAGCTCACATCAACTCAATCAAACGACTGTTACATAAAAACTGCGCGTTCAAAATGGCTGAGACTTTGGTGCGTAACTGTCAACAGATGAACAACGAAATTCAGTAGCTTTTATTTACGAGTGCTGCCATCTTCACGTTGAGGTCGGAAACTTTTTAGACCACCCTCGTATCAACTATAGCAAGCCCAAACAAGTGTTTTACAAATTTGACTTTAGTCGTATAAAATGTAAATTTGTTTTATGCGTTCTTTTTCGCATTGTACCGGTCTTTGTCAGACGTTCCGCGATGCAGATGTAGTGCCAGTTTGGTGAGGTTAAGTGATAATTATACGCATATAAGTGAAGGTGGTCTTCATAGCTTTCCAGGGCGAGTGAATGAATTGAGAGAGGCTTGTCAGAAAAACATTTGGTGGTTAGTTGAAAAGACTTGGTCTGATTATGAGATTTCTTTGATGAACAAGATTTGCAATAGAACGCAGGTTTCTGATGAAGAAGTTACTGTGTATATTGCTGTCATGGAAAACTTCTTCAATAGACTTGATCAGTGTCCAAATGAAATTTGGATTTGTAAAACCCTGAAGAATGTCAAGCTTAGAATGGTTTCGAGTCATCTTTGTGTTTCGTATTACAGAAGCTTCTTGGGACTCTACATAACTAGCATCATTAAACTTAGTAAGACGATTGGGTAGACATTCTGTGGATGTAAATATGATAAGCTCTGAAACATGAAGAGATCTGTTGTGTATGATGATGCATGTATAGACATGAAGTTTATGATATCTTTGATAGCCTCGAAACGAGCCTTATTAATTATAAGTTTTAAGCGTGTTAAAATAAAACACTGTTGTAGATGCATCAATATAGTTTATTTACGTTTGTTAGATCAGCTATTATATATATATATTGACGTACTCTAAAGTTAGCTATTAAACGCCCATGTATATATTTCTTTAGATTTAGTTTAGCAATTACAGTTAAAAGAAAAGAACAACCTATAATTTAATAACTCTAAGTGATAATTTAATGTCTATTTAGGATTTGTCTTAAAAGTGCGTGTTTTTTGAAAGTTTTCAATTTCAAATTGCGACTGCAAGTTTATAGTGACTAAAAGTCTCAAACTAGTACTTGGAAATGCGGATAGTTGTTTGGTAAGATGTTAAGTTTGAATACCTCAACGGGTTCATTTTAATTTGGGATTTGTAAAGAAGAAATTTATAATTGAAGAAAACTCTGAAAACAAAAATATTAACTAGTACTTTTCATTCAAGAGTACAGAAGTTAGTAAAAATGATCTGCAAAATTTTGATAGAACAGAGAACATTATTTCACTGCTTACGGATTTTCCTAGTAATCGAGTTGAATATTTGTTGATACGTATCCAGAAATGCGTAAACAGACAAGCCAACGATTTGACCAATCAGAGCGTTGATCCTGTGACGTTTTTGTACCAAGCTTGAATGAATGAATAATAGTAACAAAAATAATCAAAGGTGTTCGTCTTTCTTGTTCTTATATAATTATCTGCTTTTAGACTTTTCAGAATTTACAGCTTGGACAAAAAGTAAATTTAACAGAAATAGACATAAATGTATTTTCAATTAATGTTAATTAACAATATCATCGTGTACAGCATTGTTTTCTACGGAGACACATATCTTCCAACAAAGAAGTTGATTCCTAACTTGTTCAATCGCAGATAGAACAAAAACGGATGGTCTGCATGGAACAGCGCAGGTGGAATTGGTGGATGTGGACGCACTACTGGAACGAGCGACACTGTAAACACAATGATTGTATAGATCACTATCAGCTTACTATGAGACATTATCGAGGTAAACTAGATGGGGCATTACATTTCTAGTAAAATTTATAACTTTAAAGTAATCCATCCATTCAAAGAATTCTGCCAGTTCCGAAAGCACGTTCGGCTCAAAAAGTCAACCCAAGACAGCTTACCGAATTAGAAGTATTTTTACAAAGTACGACAAAATGGACAAATCTATTAAATGCATACACCTAAAGGGACTTTCTTGTAAGTGATACTTACCATCAGTTGCAACAGCTGCTGTTGTTCCTTCTTCTTCTACTTCAATAAAAGCTTTGTGTACTACTTCAGAGATCGTCAAGTTTAAATTGTCAGCTAATATGCCTTTGAAGTCAGCCTTATTTTTAAAAGCGCTTTTTACTCCCATCTGCAAGCATTTAAAATATTCAAAGTAAAATAGAGTTCATATTAATAATGACCACTCAACTGCTTGTAGAATGGGTTTAAACTGAATTTCAGTTTCCATCTTAAACTTTGGAATTCTGACAGAAACTTCGCGAGACTGGTACTTATGAGGAGCCAAAGCAGCTGTTAATTTCTGTTCCAAAGCAGTGAGCCCATCTATTGCGTTAGGCAAGACAATGTGCATAGACACATCTTCACCTTGATAATCCATTTTTAAAAGTTTAGCGTTCAATTTTGCACATTCGTAATACTCGTATGACCTTGTTGCAACCATCATATCAGTTACTTTCATTTCTTTTGGGCTATTTAGAAAAAAGTTATATTCCTTAGTGGCATCTTTTTTAAATGCGTTTACCCACTTTCCATGAAAGAATATGGCATTTACAAGAACAGCACGGGTGGTACTATCTAGACTGGATGGGTCAATCAATTTTTTTATTTTATTGTGTGTTTTTTCTTCAACCCATTGATTAATTTTATCGGCAGTTTTTGCGTTTTCTGAGAAATCTACGTTTTCAATCTCGCTATGGAAAACATTTACTGCAACATTCTTAAACTCGTCATTAATTTTGTACTCATTTTGAAGATATATTTTGTTAGCAGTGTTTAAAGTATAATTTTTATTATTTTGTAGGTGTGGCAACATAGCTTTGAACATTTCATGGGTTCTCGAGCGTGTTTCCGGTAGACGTAAAACAGTTGTTAGTTCTTTAGCTGTTTGGCCGAGTGCCCCACTTTCTGCTAAGGCAAGTATGGTACTTACTGACAAAGGACTGGTTATGAAGTTTCCAGAAATGGACTTTGATATTTCCTAAAAGTGGAAAATATTAAAATGATATTGTAAAATGGTTGGTAGAGGTTATAAATTAATAAGGTGAACCTTGTAAACATCAGCACTGAAGTTATCATAGCCTGTAGAGAATTCTCTTATTAGTACTTCAGCATCTTGTGCGAAAGATGCTGACAGTGATCCAAATACTAGGAACAGAACACACGTCATCTTAGCTCTAAAAGCAGTAAAATTGCAATGTATTGCCTTAACTATTTTTCTTTGTTTTCAACCTAATTGGTCATTATAATACATAATTGCGCACGAAGTGAAAATTAAAGTGCAACATGTTTTTTATCATTTTAATATACAGGATGTCTTCAGCGCAGGGTAGTTCCACTTTAAAAAATTAAGATTTGCCTTATGTCTTAGAAAGTGTCGACTTTGATAAATAAAAGGAGGAAGTAAGGTATTTTAAAGACGCCTAAAAACTAAGAAACTTTTTCCTCTGGCGTTTCTCTGTATTTTTAAAAATAACAAAGTATGTGGGACACTCTGTACAGTATACTCTTAAATTCCTTAGTAATAGTAAAACTTTTATAGTCTCGAACTTTAGTATTATTTGAATGATAAAAACGCGTAATAAAAGTTAAGTTAAAACTTTAATTATTTTTTTAGACATATACAATGTCTCTAGCTTAACCGTCAGTTTTTGAAGTTTTTTATTAGGGCAGGGACTACATTTACTTTATATACAGCCTGTTTGACTTAAAACATTTCAACTTGTTACACTTTTATTCATGCAATATATTTTTAAACAGAACAATAAGCTTTACCATCTGCTGCATAAACAAATAATTTTTAACTTTGATACGGTAAAACTGATGACGTCACAAAATCTTTTTTTTCTACTATCTCTATCTATTGGTTTCTCCATGGACAACAGCAAAATTGAAACTTGCTCAAGAACACCGTTTCCATCATTTTCTCGCTACCGTTTTCGTGATCAGTAATGGTAAACTCAGGCAGAGATGATGTCGTTTTTTATTTTTTGTTGCTGTACCAGCTAGGCTATTACTGTTTGCAAGTCAGTTGCAGATGCGTGCGCAGGATTGAGCATGGATGACTCGGTGTCTTCTTGAAACTTCAGGGACTAAGTACTTTTTTAATTAGAAAAATTAGTCGCACTGTTACGATGTTACGAAGTAGTAAAGTTGAGTTGACGTCTTCAAGGGAGTCCCAGTTGGGACAGTCAGAATGTCCCGAAAATTGAAAAACAATTACTATAGTGAAAATCAATCTAAGTTTGTTTGTTGCTTTAAGATAATTTGTATTTATACCGATAATATCTAAAGTTACTCAGTCAGGTATTTTTGTAACAAACAAAAAAAGTGAAAGCGCGCCGCAATTAGAATTACATAGTTTCAGGAATTTAACCAGTATGGAAACTTTACTTGCTACAGTTTGGAGATTTTGTTACCTCTGCTATATACTTACTACAGACCAACAGATAATAAATGTGCCAGCAGCTCGCTCTCGAGGCGGAGATGGGTGGGGTCTAAAACGTTATCTACTTTCCTACATAAAAACAGGAACGAGATTTAGATCATCAAGTCAAGATCAGTTAAGCGTCAACTGTTGATATTTATATAAATATATAAATAAGAGAAAAACTGTTTTATAATCTACGTTTCTTCCCCTTCCAGGAAGAAACAAAAAACTGATATGGCGTTGTCAGACTCAACTCAAGAATTGTTTGTTGAGACAACTTTTGATATTAAAGCATGAAGATGATTTTTCGAGTGTCAGTCCGTTTTTTATATCTCATCAGCAAAGGTGTCGTTACTTGTAGCAATCTGGATAGTAGAAGAAATCAAGACAGAACTCAATAATTTAAAAGTTAATGCAAGTTACGGTCAGAAGACAAAGGTAACTTTGCAAAACCTCTCTTTATCTATTGACATTTATTGACGCGACGATAAAAGCAGTAGTAGTAGTTCTACTTGCTCTTCTATTTCACAAATGCTTACCATGTCAATGATTTGGGCATACTGCACCAAACTGTTGGGGGGAACAAATGTGTTTACAGAAAATCAAAGCATATTAACGAATTCTGTGAACACTCGTATCGGTGTATCAATTTTTAATGACAATAATCAGGAACTTGTGTGAATTGCCCTGTGTATAAACAAGAAGAATCACCCCTCCCATCTTCCAGCTATCCACATTGAGCTCTTGCAAAAAATCGCTTAATGTAGACAGCAATTAGTCGACATGCAACCAACCATCAACAAAGATACTCAAATGTTGGCCCAAGAGAAAGCCCAAGAGAGCAAAGTCATCGATTGCCAAAACAGTTGAAATCTGGCGAATATGGTGGCTGGATCTATGTTTCGATTTGGTTTTGATCAAGCCACTGACGCACCACATTGGCAATGTGTGGACACGCATTGTCATGTGCGAGAATGGGCTTCTTGACGTTGCGTGCCGCCATCCAATTTGGAATATTGCGAACCAGAAGGTCTCGGTACACCTCGCCGGTCACAGTCTGTCCTTGCTGTAGCAGCTGCCAGAAAGCAATGCCGGTGATGTCCATGGCCATCATGATCATTCGTTTAACAAGATGCAAGCTCGCCCGGATAGGCCCAAGTTCGCTTCTTGGCTGATTTGGGTGCCGTGTACAATCCTATCCATGACTCATCAATGGCAAGAGTTCTGTTTAGCAATCTTGGGTGGCGTCGATGATGGAGTAGATTATGAAAACACGCATCACTTCTTGCTTGAAGCTGTTCTTCGTTCAGTTCGTGAGGCACCCATTGACACACCA
>VTPC01006235.1:0-10491 GCA_011009095.1 Ignelater luminosus | reverse complement strand
ATTTTTTATTTGTACATTTAGAAATACAATGACATCACTTGAAAATCGTAAACTAAGTAATTTACACAAAATGTTTGATAACTCAACGTTTCCGACTAGTCAGTTGATGGCCTTGGTTTCGATAAGAGGAAGTAATAAAGAAAATCACAAAGCTTCAATTAAGATTCCAATAATTAGAAATTTATCAATGCACATACTAACAAACTGAAAACATAACCTTGAAGTGCTTATGGATTTGTTGAATCGCAGAATTTTTTTTAATACGGAAATAACTTTTTATGTAATTTCACCCTGGGCAACCAGAAGGTGGCTTTGTGTTGTAGGTTAGGAGTGTGACTACTCAAGTGTAATAATTTCTTTAGCTTTTTCTATTTTACATTATTTTGTGTGTTGTCCATTATTTAAAAATCTGTAAATTACGCTGGAAAGGAGGAAACATCTTGCCAAGTTAAAATCTGTTTTATAAACTGTTTTAGAATTATAATGAAGAGTATACTATTATTACTTGGGTTGCTATCCTTTACAATAGCAGAAGAATCACAATTACTTAAACAGTTCTCAGAAGGATATGACAACTTTACCACACACATCTACAAGGTACATTTTATCATCACCGTTAGCACTATTTTAAAATTCATAATCGCTCATATTTTTCAGGAATTAATAAGGTCAACTTCCAAAAACTTTATTGTGTGCCCTCTTTCTGTAGATGTCCTTTTAGCCCTCATCAGCAGTGGTGCTGAAGGTGAAACATCAAAACAGATAACCAATGCTTTAAACCTTCCTGAAAAACACGAAGATGTTCACAAAACTTTCTCAGATTTGTCACCTTATCTTCAGGGTAACGACAAGTACGATTTAACCGCCGCCAACAAAATCTATATTAAAGAAGGGTTTAACATTAGTGACAAATACTTAAACATTAGCAAAGATATATTCAATGCTGAAATTCAAAGCGTTAATTTTACGAATAATGTGGAAACTGCCAATGAAATCAATAAATGGGTTGAAAACAAAACACATAACAAAATTACAAATATAGTTAATCCATCAATATTTGATGTGAACACTATTAATGTGTTAATTAATGCTATATACTTTCATGGTAAATGGGTCAAAGAATTTGACGAAATGTTTAGTGCACGAAGTTCTTTTCATGTAAATCGTAATAGTAGTGTTGAAACCGACACAATGCTTTTAGTAAATGAATGCGAATACTATGAAAGCATTGAATTGGAAGCCAAATTTTTAAAATTAGATTATCAAGGCGGAGATGTCTCCATGCATATTGTTTTACCTAATGATATTGAAGGATTGGCTGCTCTAGAAGAGAAGATGACAGATGTTTTGATCCCCCCTCCATATGAAATGTATTCTGTTTACGCTACAGTCCCCAAATTCAAAATAGAAACTGAAATAAAATTTATACCTATTTTACAATCGGTAATATTATAGATTAATTATAAACATTTATTTTTGTTACGTAATATTTATTTTACAGTTAGGAATCAAGGATCTCTTTGAAGATACTGCTGATCTTCGTGGAATTTTAGCTGAACAGGAGAATTTATCTGTTAGTGAGGTTATACAGAAAGCATTTATTGAAGTTGATGAGAAAGGAACTACAGCAGCAGCCACAACTTTTGGTAAGTTTATTTTTTTTATAACTAATTATAGCTAAATATTTTTGCTTTCAGCACTGATAGACATACGTTCGGGAAATTCAAACTCTGCATTCTTCAATGCTGACCATCCATTTTTGTTTTATCTTCGCTTGAATAAAGTAGGAATTAATTTCTTTGTTGGAAGATATATATCTCCTTAAATATCTGTTTGTTTGTATATAGCTTTAGAACACTAAGATATTAAAAATGTTAATTTTCTGTATCAGTTTACTTTGTTAAAATAAATGTAGGACCTATAAAATTATAACCGGAAGTTATTTTTATTTTATTTGGACTTAAATGTTTAACTTATCACATAATTATTGATATTTTAACACAGTAATTATTATTTATTTATTTATTCACTTTGATAAAAACTAGACATATTTTTAATGGCTAAAATCTATGAGTCAACTATAGCATACACAGAGGTTTTCACATCAATATATACATCTACCTGATAAAGTACTTCAATAGTATTATAAATAGACACAAAACTTCTTAATATGCTTTAGCTTGAAATAAATCTTTACACATTTAAATAACATTAAAAGACTTTTCACCAATATCAATCAACATTATCAATTCTCAATCTACACCAAAATAAGTCAGAATTGCCTTTTAAATAATATATTACGCATAGTATGAATGCACATATGCAATTTCGTTTACGTTTTTACCGCAAATTTCTTTATACACACCTTATACGCAAAAGGTTTTTCACCAGTATAAGTCAGCACGTTATTTTCTTTGTGGTTTTATAATCACATGCGTTACATAAAAACAGTTTCTCTCTAGTATGAATGCGCATATGCAATTGTAGCTCATTTCTTAAACATTCATAGTCAGAACAAGCACGCAAAAGCCTTTCCAGTGCTTCTATGAGAAAGGCTTTTCACCAATATGCCTACGCATATGTTATTATTCACGTCATGGCAATACGTCATAAACAGTAGTGGTAGTAGTAGGTTAATCCGGGGATTCACTTGATCATTTGATTAATTGTGCTTTCTGCAACCGACCCTTTGTATCTCAGAAACGAGACTCTCAAATTTATTCCTTTAGATAAAATATACTGTCTACATAGTTTATTATTAAGGTGGAGTATTCTTTTCTCTACAAAAAGCTTTTGAGACACAAATAATTAATTGGACATCAGAGATTTCTATTGAAATTCTTATGACGCGTGAACCAATTCTACACCTTGCATATAATAAAGAGAAGGATTACAATGGCATCACATCAATTATCATTTATTATTATACAAAGTGTTAATAAATGTTTCTGGGTCCTTTTGAAAAACAGGATATGTATTAGAATGTTTGTCACATTGCATTGCATCGTTGTTATAACAGTTGCCTATCTTATGTTTTTTAACAATTAATAAGTTAAAATTAGTTGTTAATAAACCTACAAATTTAGTCTTGCAAAAAACTTTTTCGTGCAATAAGCACAATTAGACAGAAGAAATGTGGAACAATACAACTAACTAAATTGCTAAATGCAGGGCAATGACATTTGCAATTGACAAATGACAGAAAACAAATTTTTGTTTGTTGAAATAAATCAAGAAAGCGGCACATTAAAATTAGGTTCCATTTCCAACTGGACCCAGAAGCATTTATGAACACTTTGTATATTTAATTTAGTTACTAATTTTTTCTAATTTGATTAATATAGAAAAACAGAACACTTACAAAGAAAATTACTAAAACCAAATATAATTACTTAAAATAAAAATTACGAGATAGATACTCTAATAAAAAAATAAAAAAGAAATATTAAGACCAACCATAACCAAATATTCAGCGCAACGAAAGATTTGAATAAAGAAAAGTTACAAACGTGAATTTGAAATTTACAAATAGTGATCAATCAGCCGTATAATCAAAGATATAAGAATTTACATCACTAGTTTAGAAGAAGAACGGGGACAGTCTAAAAGAATAAAAGAGAAAAATAAGTCAACGTCGACTAAAAATAATTAGATTCATTAAAACGTGATTAATAAATTTTAATAATGAGATTATAACAAATAAATAAAACAAAAAGGTTTGAAGTGCAAACAATAGCAAAGGCGCTCCTAAGATAAAAGGAACATGCTAGTAGATAACAGTTAAACAATAAAAATAAAGTGGAAATTTATACTGGATGTCTCGCTCTAATACAAGAAATTGTGTAAATTTTTTGAGAGAAAGAACAACAAACATGAGCTGATATATAGGGTGGTTGGAATACACATTTTTCTGTTTCTTCTCCATAGGGTATATCTTATATGTTATTATCACTTCACGTTACATTTAAGAAATTTCTTTGTTAAATGCAGATGATTTTGTTTACTGAGGTTTTAAGAGTCAACATCTTACAACACTCTTCCTTTATACAAGTTTTACAATTGCGTCAGCTTTTTCCCGCCAACAGGCCACATGTGTGGCATCAATTTTCGTCCATCTCCCAAGAAAGCCAAATACAAAAACAAGTTAAGCTTAGCCATTTCATAGCTCACCTGTTGTGGCCCAATTTTGGGCTTCATCTTCTACTAACCTTTTAATAGAGCTAAAGAAAAAAATAAGTCGGATTTCACCTGGTAGCATTTTGTAGCACTGTAACACTTTGCAACTTTGCAGAATATTGTAGTAGCTTGATGCTAGGTAACGTAAAAGTCATAAAAAGACATTTATCTGTTCGACCAGCTCAGGATCGGCAGCTTCTGGGCATGATCAAAAAATAGATCGTACATGATTGAAGTTACTCTAAAGTTATTTAACAACCCAAAATTTTAGATTTGAGTAGAGATCTAAAAAATCGTAAACATAAAAGAATGACTGACTGGCTTTTTCTGGGCTTGAAAGAGAAGTGGACTGAAGGAATATCTTTGGAAGACATCACGTTTGGAATTGATTTATTCCATGGATATAGATTTTCCTGAGTGCGTTGACTTTCGGTGTATAAAGTGTATCAGGTTTTCTCTCGAATTATTTTGTTTACATCAAATTTGTTTTGCCCTGAAGCGATTAAATTGTATTTATCAGTTATAAACAAATTAAAATATTTAATAATTTTAATAACTGCTAACTACAGTTAACGATGAGATAATGCGGTAATTTTTGTTCATTCATAAATAGGGGAAATTTAGAAAATATCGACGTCATAGGTTATCTTAAAAGTTCAACAAACTCTTTCTACATTATTATTATTATAGGAACAACAATACAATTTAGTACGTTTCGATTCAGAAGGAGGTGAGAAAAGAAAAATTTTATTTAAAATAATTCCTGTAGTTATTTGTGACTTTTTGATGTTTACTAATTATACAGAATTTTAAAAACATTTTTAAAATGCATTGTTTGTGTTTCAAGCTAATCTCTACTATCTTTGTTTTCATGAATTCTTTTGTTTAAGAGATTGCAGAATAAATTATACGTTTTAACGAGATTGTTATTACACCAATTGCTGCCGAATTAAAATTCCGCTATGGACTTTAAAAATTTATCAAATTTATGCAAATTTCACAATAATAATTATATTTATGATTCCAGCAAAATCTCAAAATGAATGTCCTTTTAAATCTAACAGCTCTATTGGTACTTGTATCAAGAGTTTATACAGGTAAGAACATTTACTTACCTAACATAAAACCCAGATAAACTAAATTTTTTTTAGATCTCACGCCTCCAGTCATCGTGAAACAACCTTCAAAAGAAGACGTATTGTATGTGAGCAGACTGCCATTTGAGCTTAATTGTGCAGCTTCACCATTAATTAGAAAGTAAAAGATTTTAATAGTTATTGTTCCTAATCATTAATTAAATTACAATTTTTAGCTACTACTGGAACAAAGATGGAAAATTTTTCAAAGAAAGCGATTATTACAAACATCCTTGGGCAACATCTGAAACTCAAACTTTTTATGAGTTTCATGTTCACGACATTGGAACATATCAATGCTTTGCTAAAACCTCCACTGGGGTTGCTTCTTCCCATGAAATAGATTTGGAACGACCCTATTTAAGTGCTTTTGAAAAAGCAGCTCTATCTATACACATTAATGGAACTGAAGGAAAACCATTTAATTTAACTTGTAAGCTTCCTTATGGTAGACCAGAACCTGAAGCTGTTTGGTTTATAACACCAGATAGCTATCCATCTAAAAGTAATAGTGTTATTAATGATATTCGAATTACGCCTGATTCGAAAGGAACGTTATGGTTTTCTTATTTAACCCAAGATGATGCTTCGATCGATTTTGCTTATCGTTGTGCTGCTAAATCTCCTTATCATATCCAATTAGGAAACAGATTTTACCTAAACGTTATAAAATCTGATTTGAAGCAGTTTGCACCCAATTTACAATACGTATCAAGAAAAAATGAAATAGCACAACTTGGAAAAAATGTTAAATTGTTCTGCATTTTTAGTGGAAAGTAAGTACAGTAACTTACAAATTAACGATATTGGTTGGATCAAAACTGCGTGAGCCAACAGTGCCAACTATTGTTGATATTCAATTCGGTACTTCTTGAATAATGAAATTCATTAACAAAATCTCAATTTTTGCAGTCCTATTCCTACAGTTATGTGGATGAAAGATGGTTTTGCCATAGAGTATTCATATCGTGTGAAACAAGAATATTCTGGTAAAATACTTTCAATTAAAAATGTAAACATGACTCATCAAGGCATATACACTTGTGAAGTTAGTAACGGTATTGGCAACGCCGAAACCCGTTCTATTTATTTAGAAGTTGTAGGTTGGTAAATGCACATTACAATATTTTAGAAAGCGATTTTACACGCCAGTCTCAGCAAAAAGGTTCCTATACACATATGTTATCAAGAACTCCGTTTTCGATATATTGATTGAACGTTCATGAAAAAATGCAAATTTAAATTTGCTTCCTTTTTTTTGTAATTTACGTAATGAGCTTGAGCAAAATCCATTTACAAGGTGTTTGGTTTCACCGTAATTCTACTTCTTGTTTGGAACGCGACCAAACATCCTGCATGTCGATTTTGCCCAAACGTAAAGTACCCTAAACAAAGAAAACATTTTGCCAGAATAAGTAAACCGTTCTAAAAATATTTCAAGGAATAGCATCTTTATGCCTATGTCTATTGGAAACTTTTTTGCTTAAAATGGCCTGTGAAATCTCCTCCTAAAATATTGCCACTGTATTGTATTAACTTTTTAGGGAAGCCTTATTTTATTGAGGTACCCAAGAAAGCAATCAAAAACGAGACTGACTCTATAGAGCTGCGATGTGTAGCTACTGGTAATCCTAAGCCACATATGACGCAATGGTTTTATAATGGCAAACTACTGGATGATCTCTCAAACTCTAGACAGATAGTAGGTCCAAATAGTTTAATAATTAATAATCTTACCACTATTGACATTGGAAATTATGGCTGTAAAGTGGTTAATTCCTTGGGAAGTGCATATAGCGAAACAACTATAGAAGTAAAATGTAAGTAAAGTCTGTACTTATAACATGTCTTTAATATTGTACTTTTAGCATCACCTGCAATAATAACTAATAGAGACAGTACGCTATGGAGTCGCAGTCATAAAAATATTACTATAAAATGCACCGTAGAAGGTATACCTCGTCCAGAAATCACTTGGTATCATAATAACACAAAACTTGATAGCGACAAATACTCTCTTAGTTGGAACGGTAGTATTCTGCACATTCAGAATGCAAGATTTGAAGATGCAGGAAAGTACATATGCCAAGCCAAAAACAAATATGCTGTAAAGAAAGGAATAACTACAATACGCATAGAAAGTATTGATTTTGTATTCTTGTATAGTTTTACAAAACTATTAATTTATTTTAAATTTTAGAGCATACCATTATAGTACGTAAACCACAGAATTTAACAGTGACAATTCACTCCACGGCTGTACTTGTTTGTAAAGCAGACAGCGAAAATGATTATGTCATACAAATAGTGTGGTTGCAAAATGGGAAAGTAATTGACTTTGATAGTCAACCACGTTTTGGGATGATTGATGGCAGTACTTTAGTAATTCTCCAAACCCAATACGACGATGCTGGAACATATACATGTAAAGCAAAAACTAGCCTAGACGAAGACTCAGCTGCAGCTATCTTAACAGTTCTGTAATAGATTAAACATTTCTTTCTACACTTACTACTATTTTTGTAATATTTCAATTTAATGTATTGATAATAAATATGGGGTTATTTCTAGACCAAAAGTTCTTTGTAGATTTTATTGAAGGTGATTTAGAAACTCAATGATCTTGGGTAAGCATCGAAAGTTTCTACAAAATAACTTTTTTTCATTACTCCAATCAAAAAGTTTTTGTGCGAGTCACAAATTAGTCTGATTTGGCTAAGACGACCATGGACTTTGACGCCATGCCTGCTAATAAGGCGAAAAACGCACATTATGGTACTTGATCACCTTCCATAAACAACTGGAAAATCATATGTCTAATACTTGAATACTACTGATGCTATTACTACTCTGATAGATACAACAGCCCATTAATAAAAGACAGAAAACACTACAAGCGCTCTTGAAGAAGAGAAGATTGCATCGTTCTAAAAAAAGTTCTTCTGTGGAAAGCAAAACATTATACTTTATATCTGGTGACAAACCCAAAACTGAAAAAAGCATGGGACCTGCAGAAAATGAAGAAACATATAGAAATCAGTTCATGCGATTAGTAGACGTAACAGTACATCTCGTCTCTTCGCTATTGGAAAAGGAACAGTTCGATGAAACTGCAAATAGATACGTCTTTTTCGGAGCAGATTAAGGTAACAAGAAGGTATCAATTATTCAAACCAGTGAAGATGTCTGCCTTTATAGAAGAAAGCAAGATTAAATTGACAACTAGCTATAGTGCCGAAACCGTCCGATTGCAGATTTTAGGGTTATGTTTGAACCCAATCAAGATACCCAATTTTATAAAACACAAAACGGTATCAAAACATACAGGGCGTTCTTATTTGTTTATCACATAGTGATAGATAAGGTAGTTTTAATTTTTAGAAAATGTAAAGTAGCCGTACTTAGCTAAATTTAATTTTGTTTACATTAGCGTTTTTATTTATTTATGTAGCGCTTCCGGTATTCGACGTGAGTTCATGGAAACTGATCGTCTGCGGGATGCAGTACATATTTATTTATTACACTATTGCCAAGTTTACTATTTTTAGCGTGTTTCGGAGTTAACTTTCAGCTACTACTAGATGTAAAAGGCTGGCGCTTTTTAGATTTTTCTTCTTTTTATACTGATTGGGTTTCTTTACAGCTTACAGAATCCACTACCCAGCTTCTGAGCTAGACCTGGGTTGCGATAATTGTTTCCTAGCAATGAGCCTCCACCACGTCACTGAGAGGGTGGTGCAACTTTCAGATTCATTGGTCGCATAACTTAAGCAGCATAGATATTTTGTAACCATATCGTGATGCCACTAAGAAAGAGATGGCACTATTTTGCTTCATTTCAAGGAGGGTAACCCAAATCATGTGAACGGTGTGGGCTCGAACCCAATCGTTGGTCATTAGACAACATTAGAAAACCATTCCTGTCATAACAACATTGCTGTTCAGAACCTCCTAACCTGAAAACGTAAACCTTAATAAAAAATTTTGTTTTGTATTATATGTAGAGTGACATACGTTGGTGAACCAGTACGAACACAATGATTAGCTCCACGATTATACAAACAGGTTGAATTTGCATCTTTATCGCAAATAACAACTTTTATCTGCTTGGGCTTCCTTGAGTTTACAAAGACGGTGTGGCAACTCGTCGATAAAGCTTGCTAGCAATCCGTCATTTCTAATCCAATAGTCACAAAGTGCTTCTGTGCAGTTGGTTCCATATTCTCGTTTCCACTAAGGAGCAAAATACCATCGTAACGGTATGGATCTACTCCAAATAACTAGTGTTATTTTGGTATCCGTTCCACCAATAAGTATGGGTTCTGTTAAATTAATCTGTAGAAGACCAAACTTAATATCAGACACATTTTTGCTGTCGCAATTTCTATATTTTGCTAGATTGATAGTATATTGTCCATTATTTGGAGTATTATTAGCAAGTTGATCAAGGAATAGAAGTTCTGGTCCACTTATTGTTTCTCTATATCCCCATAATAAAATACGGACGTTGGTATTTTCATTAATGGTTAGATTTGTATGTATCCAGGAGATGATTGATGATTTCGTTGCAGGTTCCAATTTCTTTGTCAATTCTGAAAATGTGTCTGCCTAGAAAATCATTACCCCAACCTTTTTTGGTTAAATCTCGAATGACTGATGCTTGCCTGTAAGGTACATATTCATAGCTTCTTGTACCGTTTTCGGCATTAAAACTACATATTATGAAACACCCCCTTCACCTTTTATAATGTCGCCTAAAGCTTTAATTTGTTGTTGTCCGTTGTCCAATGAAGATCTAGATAATTGAATATTGCATAAGCGAATATTTCATCAGTGCCCAAAACAAGTTAAAATGTGTTTGTCTAAAAATGAAATTGTTTGTTGATATTGCCACCAAAAAAAAGAAATGTCTTGGTTCGAATGTTTCCGCCCAATTTTACTCTTTCTTTAACTTCAACCCCTAATTGATATGTGCGTGATTGCAAATCTTTTTCAAGTCGAAAATACACAGCTTCTTCCTTTCTTTTATGTTTATCTTCAGGTGTCATTCTACCAACTCGGAATTTACTGTAGAAAATTCCAATAAATGAATGATCATTTTTTTGGCCATTTTTCCACAGAAACTTCCAATAGAAAATCGGCATAATTTGATGGTAAACTGCTAAATTCCAAGTAGCCA